>CAKAOI010008107.1:1010-19554 GCA_916701655.1 Sebastiscus albofasciatus | reverse complement strand
AGTCTGATCCATCCGTCCTCTGAATACTCTAGGTCTCTAGTCTGATCCATCCATCCTCTGAATGCTCTAGGTCTCTAGTCTGATCCATCCGTCCTCTGAATGCTCTAGGTCTCTAGTCTGATCCATCCATCCTCTGAATGCTCTAGGTCTCTAGTCTGATCCATCCATCCTCTGAATGCTCTAGGTCTCTAGTCTGATCCATCCATCCTCTGAATGCTCTAGGTCTCTAGTCTGATCCATCCATCCTCTGAATGCTCTAGGTCTCTAGTTTGTGGCTGTAAAGTTTCATGAGGCTGTGATTATCCTAGAGGTCACCACAGGTCATTTTATACAGAGAGGTCAATGAAGTGTCTCCTATGGGGACTAACATCATCACACATGAATCCAGTTGGGCTCATTGGATCCACCAGAGTCTTGGCTTTACAGTGAGACCCAGTTTGTGTAATTCAAGACTGTTTAGGGACCCAAAACACTGCATGTGATCATAAAGTTGGCATGTCTGTAAAGGGGAGACTCGTGGGTACCAATAGAATCCATTCACACATCTGGAGGTCAGAGGTCAAGGGACCCCTTTGAAAATAGCCATGCCAGTTTTTCCTCTCCAAAATGTTAATCCTCCTTTCCATCTCTCTCTCTAATGAGCAGTATTTAGGTGTTGGTGATGTCATGGTGGGGGTCAAGAAAAGGTCAGGAGATGATTCAACTCTCTGACGTTCATCATCATCATCGTCATCAAAAGACAGAGAGAGAGAGAAAGGGGAGGGACCGAGCCGATCCGAGCCTCCATCCGACGCTGACAACCCCGGAGCTGCCTTCCCATTTAAGGAGACTTTGAAGGGGAGACTGCTTGGAAATGGCTTCGGCTTTGATGCAAAGCTCTGTGGATTTATGTCAAATTGGGCCTCGGTGACGCCGCTCCTCACAGGCCTCCATCTTTGGGAGGGCGAGCTTACACCCACACACACACACACACACACACACAAACACACACACTCCAGGCTGGGCGATTTATCTTATCCGCCGCTCTAATGAGCGAAATGTGGTTTATCCTCCTCTGAAGCTGAGTTGAGTCTGGAAAAGGCCTCGGAGGAGAGGAGGAGGAGGAGGAGGAGGAGGAGGAGGAGGAGGAGCCGACGCAGGGATGAAGCAGGGCTCTCTAAGGTCATATGGAGCTTTAACTGAGGTACACAGCATTATGATGGTACGTCCTATTAGCTCAGCCCGAGGGGAGGTGTCTCTCTCTCTCTCTAAAGGGCCTCAGCTCCCAGAGGGAGAAATGCTTCACTCCTTCACTACATAGAGAGAGACCGAGGCGAGGAGGAGGAGGAGGAGGAGGAGGAGGAGGAAGCATCCTGTTCTGGTTCAAACAGTCAAGCAGCCAGCTGAAATGCCAAAAGCCTGCGAGCTGAATGACAGAAGTGTCTCTTTCTTTCAATTCAGCTTCATTTGCATGATGCTTTCAAACATGTTGCCAAAAACAGAAATCAAGTCAATTTTAATCATACAGCCCGATACCAAACACTTCATTCTGTGTTTGGATGTGTATTGACATTTTTAAGTATTGCGATTCAATATTATGATTTATTGTGATTTTTGTCTTTTTTACCACTAGACCATGAAGGGAAACCATCCGTTAAATCATCCACTTCTAGGGACTTTTACTTTGGAAAACATCTAAATTAATCCAGTAACAATGTTAGATTTTCAGCATGCATGTATTCAGAGACGTCCTGAAGTCAAAAATCAAAGAATAAAGACATTTCCCTCACAGATTAGTGGTGTTTTCTTTTTAATTTATAAGGGACATGTAATGTTTTATCCTTCTGCTGAATATAATCCATCAGTCTGATTTCCATAGATGTATTTAGTATCTACAGTTCCCTTTGTTAACATCTTATTTTGAAAAGCGGACGTAGTCCCACGTGTCTACTTCCTCTAACTTCTCCAAGGTGGTCTCTAGCTCTCCCGTCAGCTCCGTTCTCTTTATCCATCCATGGTCAGCTCCATTGGGGCCGTTTCAATGCAGAGAACACAAATCACCTGTATCTGGGTGCTCTACAGTCGTAGCGTCGGCCCGTTTGACCACGGAGACGAGAGCGACGGCCGGCTCCATCGCCACGTTACCGCCATACCATAACGTTACCACCATACCATAACGTTACCTCCACACCATAACATTACCTCCATACCATAACGTTACCTCCATACCATAACGTTACCTCCGTACCATAACGTTACCTCCACACCATAACGTTACCTCCATACCGTAACGTTACCTCCATACCATAACGTTACCTCCATACCATAACGTTACCTCCGTACCATAACGTTACCTCCATACCATAACGTTACCTCCGTACCATAACGTTACCTCCATACGATGACTTTCCTGCTGAATTTTTCTGACTTTTTTCAGCCTTTTTTTCTGAGATATTTCAGACATTTTTCAGACTTTTATTCAGACATATATTGGTCTTTTTTCAAACTTATTTTTGGACATATTTTGTCCTTTTTTAGAAGTTAGCATGCAGCTTTAGCTCTGCTCTGTGTAGCTCTGCTTTTCCTGTCAACGTGTGAAACCCAAAGTGTTTCCATCCTTTGCTGGATGTGTAGTGTTTACCACGCTGGATTTAACATGGGAGGCTGCAGGTCGTATCCACGACGACCCTCCAACATTTTAGACTTTGTTCTTTAGGCAGAAGAAAAGTCTGACAAATGTCCAAAAAAAAATCTACCGAAATGTTCTAAAGATGTCCGAAAAATGTCTGAAAAAGGCTGAAGAAAGGCGACATATGTCCAAAAACAATTCCAAAAAATGTCCTAAGAATGTCTGAAAAAATATCTACCCAAAAAAATCTGAAAAATGTCCAAAAAAAATGTACGAAAGAAAAGTCTGAAAAATGTAAAAACAAAAAAACAAAAAGCCTACGAAAAGGCAGAAAAATGTCCGAAAGAAGGCTGAAGAAACAGACATACATCCAAAAAACGGATACGGAACTGATGTGACGTCACGTTACTCAGACTACCACAATAAAAGCGGTAACTTCCTTCTACCTCCACAGAGACTCAGATGAAGCAAAAGATATTGACTCTGGTGTTAATAAACATGCCTAGTGTACGTGAATGATGATGTGATATGGGTTTTCATGTGTGGTAGTAAGGACAGAGACTCATTCTGAGACGGTCCTATAACGCTCATCGGGACAGAGAACGTTCTCCCTTTAAATAGAAAACGTATTAGTGTGGATGGAGCCTAAAGTTGCAGCCTGTTTATATAAAAACGAGACCAGTAGTCGGTAAAAACTTTCACAATCACAGTTTGTAGAAGTGAAGAAGAAGCTCTACATGACAGCATGTTGAATTCACCAGAGAGAGCTCTCCTCTTGGCAGAGAAGGAAATGTCATGATTAACGTTTTGATAACCTCGGCGGCGGCGGCGGTCAGGAGGTCGGCGTGCGTCCTCCACCGGGCCGACAGCGCTCGGTAATGTAATGAGTTTGTGTGAGAGAGTGACGGTGAAGAGGGCTCTCTCCTCTCTCCGCTGCTTTATACGCCTTCACACTTATTATTACTACGCCCAGAGAGGGTATTATATAAACACATCCAAGGAGACGGCGGTGATACGGAGGGTTTGAGGCGTCTATCATTCACAGTCTGATCTGAACCGTGATTGGACGGATCAGCAGGAGGAGCCTTGACTTGTGAGTGACTCTGCAGGAAGTGATGATGATGACATTTAGGGTCAGATCGTACTCAGAGTCAGGTGAGAAGACAGATATCGGCACGGAGACACGACCACAACGTTAGCTTAGCTTAGCACAGAGAAACCTGCCGTCTTACATCTGTCAGACTCGAAATAATAAAGACCCTGTTTGTAAAACAGCAGACGGTGTGACGGGGTGAGGCGTGAACAACGTCACAACCTCCCTGCAAAATATCATAATCATCTATGGAGGACGAAACCTGCCCAACTCTAAAATAAACATGCCATTAAATGTACCAGATTTATTTTTGATATAATTTTTGCCACATTTTATCAATTAATTAACGCCTAATTATTAAATACATGCCTAATATATTAATCAACACATACTTAATCTGTTTTAATTTGCTTCTTTATTTATTTGTATTAATTCCCCTAATTATCTACCTTTCTATTTTCCATTTTAATTAATTATTTTTTATGAACTTTTATGAATTTTTAAATGTATTTATTCATTATTAAATGAATGAATTAATTAATTTATTCATTTTTTAAATGTATTTATTCATTATTAAATGAATGAATTAATTAATTTATTCATTTTTTAAATTTATTTATTCATTATTTTCCCTTTGCATTTCCCCCCTATTTATTTCTGTATTCTTTTCTTGATACATTTCTTTATAATAAATTATATTTAATATAATTTAGACAGAAATATCAATTCATGTCACATTGTATCAGTTAATCAATGCCTACATGTAGTAATCTAATTTGCTTCTTTATTTATGTACCTTTGTATTAATTCTCATATTTATTTATCTAATCTTTTCCCTTTATTTTTTTATTTTTTATTAACTTTGAAATTAATATATTTATTTTTTGCATTTATTTTTAAATGCATTTATTCATTATTAAATGTATTTATTTATTTATTTATTCATTTGTCTGCATTATTTTTGCATTTTCTTGAAACATTTCTTTATAATAAATCATTTTGAATACAATTAACTAAACAGAAATATCAATTTATGTCACATTTGATCAATTAACTAATGCCAATATACTAACATTAAAATTAATTTATTCATTTTTGCATTTATTTTTAAATATATTTATTAATTACTAAATTTATTTATTTATCTATACATTATTTTCCCTTTGCATTTCCCCCTAATTAATTCTGTATTCTTTTCATGATACATTTCTTTATAATAAATCATTTCCAATACAATTTAAACGGAAATATCTATTCATGTCTTATTAGATTTATTTTGATTTATTTGAATATTATTTTTGGTACATCTAATGGCATATTTATTTATTTATTGACTCATTTATTTATTTATTTATCCATATATTAAGTGTGCGGTCACTTCCATAAATACGTGGTTTATTTTTATCAGATATTTCTGTGTTGGTCCGGCCTACAGCCTGCAGCGGTAAATATACTTTTTAATCCTCCAGATACACACAAAGTATTCAGGCAGCTGTGTGAACAGTGCAGCTCTTGTTGCAGCCACTTGTCTTCATGTCCGTACTGTTATAATCAACTATATTCTCAGTTTAGCAGCACGGAGAGATGATTAACCTCCGCCACAACACCAGAAAGAAGACTATCTTTTTGTAAAAACCTTAGTTTTGTTCGGACGGTGCGTAAATTTAGTGGACTAACATCTACCGGCGCTGTTTCTATTTGTGTAAAATACAGAAGGTACATCTGATGGAGCTGGACTGAGTGATGGAAAGTAGAGTTAAGCTTCTGTTGAGTATTAGATAAGAGATGTAATCACTAGAGTAACTGATTACAGTATCTAGGAAACATTAAAATCTCTGTTTCATATCTGCTGTCCTTCATCTGCATCGTGGCAGCAGATCCAGACCCCGACCCAGCCAAGTCCTCCCAGCCAGGATCTAAAAACAGGGTCCCCCCTCGCCGGTGGGCCTCTCTCTGAGCTCTACTCCTCTCTGCACCACCAAGACACGACTGACTCTTTCATCAGCTGACATTAGATCCTGCTTATGATGAAAGGCCAAAACTAGCGCTAGCTGCCTTAGCTGAAAATAGCAGCAGCGCTCCAATTAGCCCTCCGTTGCCCCCCTTCGGAACAACTATGTCACGGAGAATGAGCTCCGATGCCAATTTGGGACCCTGCCGTGTCCTGCTAATGGGAAACCACGTGTCCCCGGACAAAAAAAAAGAAAGTGAGACAAAGGTCAGACAACAACGACTGCAGAGAAATGGAAAGTGTTTGAGCTCGTGGCTCTGCGGAGGCTACGGTCGGGTCTGAAACAATCACAGGGATTTAAATCTTAAAATACAGTTAAACAGAACGACTCAGAGGTTTCTGATCCACACCGACTTCTCCCTCATGCAGAAGGTGCAAAGTCTCCACCGGAGAATGTAAAGCTCCGTAAATAACCGCTATGTGTAGATGAGGTTACATTAGTTTACGCATCATGTTGCTGAGGCAGAGACTGTGATTTGGTTTTAGAAAAGTAAAATGTACCCAAATATAGAAGATGGAGCCTGCCAAAATAAAATATAACTGAATAAATAAATAAATAACTTGATAAATGAATAAATAAATAAATAACTTGATAAATGAATAAATAAATAAATAACTTGATAAATGAATAAATAAATAAATAACTTGATAAATTAATAAATAAATAAATGAGTCATTAAATCAAAAATCAAAAATTAAAATAAACATAGTCATTAATTAGTTGATAAAATGTGACTGAATGTGTTTCATTTGCTTCTTTATTTATAATCTTTGTATTACATCCCTTCAAATATTTATTTACTCTTCTGTTTTATTTATGTATAAATTTTTATTAAATGCATACATTTAAAAATAAATAAAAAATAAATACAAAAATAAATTAATTAATGCATCAATACATAAATAAATGCATACATTTAAAAATAAATAAAAATAAATACAAAAATAAATTAATTAATGCATCAATAAATAAATAAATGCATACATTTAAAAATAAATAAAAAACAATAAAAAAATAAATAAATAACGCTCCAAATTTGCACTGCAGTTTGCCATGTTATGATTGGAGCATATTGTTTTATGCTAAATGCAGTACCTGAGGGTTTCTGGATCAATATCTGTCATTGTTTTGTGTTGTTAATTGATTTACAATAATAAATATATACATTCATTTACATAAAGCAGCATATTTGTCCACTCCCATGTTGATAAGAGGATTAAATACTTGGCTAACCGTTTTGAACACGTGGTTAACGTTGTAAATTGAAACAAAACAAAAACGAAACAAAACCAAACTACTTGGTTAGGTTTAGTAAAGACATCATAGACTGGCTTAAAATGACTGTTTGTTATTAGGACTTTCAAAGTTAACGCAATAATAACGCATTAACGCATTTCTTTTTTTAACGCCACTAATTTCTTTTTTAAGGTTGTAGCGGATGATCCTGGTATCATCTGAAACTATAAAACCTGATGAATCCATCGGTACCAACCAGGTCAGACCAGCTGGTCATGAAGGAGTTAAATAACGCTAAAAACTGACACTAAATGTTGGCGAGGAAAAACTGTCATGTCCATGTTCAAAGGGGTCCCTTGACCTCTGACCTCCAGATCAGTGAATGTAAATGGGTTCTCTGGGTACCACGAGTCTCCCCTTTACAGACATGCCCACGCCAAAAACAAATCTAATCCGTGAAAAAATCTGTTTCCCTCAAAACGTAATTCACAAAGCAGTTTCGTTGTATGGGGGCATCATCTTTTAGGAGACAGGACTGCATTTAGCCGCCCGACCACCAGCGATCCACGTGTGTGTAACTTGCGTAACACATTGTGTGCGTCACTTGACGCCATAGTCAGACCGACACTGCGTGAAAAAGACATCCTCACCCTGTTGGCGCAGTGAGAGTAAAGGGCCAACAAGAAGTGGCAAAAAAAGTGCATTCAGTTTGGTTCCAAAAGGGTTGAAAGGGTCGAACCTCGTCATCACGAAGCGTACCAACTGTTCTCTTGTCAGATGTCTATTATTAAAACCACAGCAACAATCTATTCGTCCTTCTCCACAGCTCATCGCAGTCAGATTGTGATCATCCTCTGAACATGAAGGCAGCGTCAGCCGCCAGAGAGATGAGAATAGCTGGTTGTGAGCCGGTCCGAAGCAGGTCACACGCCGTTAATAACACCGTTTCATCATCACATCTCCTCACGCTGCAGCTCAGCCCGGTCCACCGTGAGTCATCACTAAAATACCAAAACACTCTGTTCCCAACGAGGAAACGGGGAGAGAGCGTTTACAGTGTTTGGTGCCAGTTATATAAACAGACGTGAATATAAAAGAACAATTATTCATGTATAAATAAGCTCCTTCTGTTGAATCAGACATGAATTCAGCCAACGTCCAATCTGAATATTAGTACTAAATAACAGTTTAACAATAAAACACACAGTTTACATGAGCTTCCTGCATCATCGCTGGTTTTAATTAAAACACAGGCAAGTATCCTGAAATGCCCAAAATTTGAGGAACATAATAGATGAGACATCGTTCTGCTGATAATGAGCACGCAGGCAGAATAACTGAAGTTGGAAACAATCAAAAACATGAGTGATATTTTTAAAAAAGAGAAATATGAGAAAAGCTGATGGTGACTGAAAAGCCCCGAGGCAGCAGAACAGACACAAGAACTGTCAATCTGAGACGTCTGGAGAAGCTGCAAAACAAAAAAATGTCCTTCAAAAGCAAAAAGAAAGAAAGAAAGACGTCTCAGATTACTAACAGACCGCAGCATCTGTCAGAGACGTTTCAACACTTTGTTCTCCGGCTGCTCGTCATCTCGTGTGCTGGTTGGTTTGTTGATGCACAGCGATCAACAGCTGCAGCACAAAACTGATAGGAAACAGGAATCTCACCGAGTGATAATGTCTTTCTACAGATTCAGACAACTAAACCATGAGGTCATAATGTTCATTACAACATCAGCTTATCATCTTGTCAACAGACTTGAAGGCGTTTCTCACCAGTGCAGGAACGCGGAAACTCAGCATGTGAATTTTCCGTCGTCTGGTGTGAAGTAGTCCGGTCGCCATGATCACTTTAACCAATGAGTTTCGCTCTTAATAGTACTTTGTCCACTCCAAACAACAGAAACCTGTCCAGACAGAGAACGTCTGAGGGGCTAACGTTACACAATATATGAAAGATCAAAGGTGAATTTCTGTTTATGGTACACGTAACACGTTGCTACACGAATACATTTACTGTATACTAGGGATGAAAAAATGTTCTTAACCGATTACCGAGTCGCATTAACCGATTATTAACCGTTAACCGACAACATGTGTGCCTCCTAAGTCTAAAAAAAGTCTGAAAAATGTCCAAAAATAAAGTCCCAAAATGTCAGAAAAACTTAGAAAAATGTCCAAAAAAATATCTGAAAATGTCCCAAAAAAGGAAGAAGAAAAGTCTGATCCTGGTATCAACTATAAAACCTGATGAATCCATCGGTACCAACCATGTCATACTAGCTTGTTGAGAAGGAGGCTAAATAACGCTCCAAACTTAAGCATCGTTCATACTGGGAACGTCAGCAGCGCGTGGCGGCTGCGTTACCTGGTGTTTTTTATTTCGGCGTCCGTGTTAACAGGTTCGAGCAGCCACACTGCCGTGGCTCGGCTGCGTTTCTTCTAGAGATTCAAGGTCTCACCTATTTTTGACGCAAGCCGCGCGGTTCACAGCAGCGGTGTACCAGCTACAGGAGCACAACGGATATTCGTTGACGGGAGTCCCCAGTTCACCGTCCGGGAGCGTTAACTTAGCAGCTACGACATACTAGTGCAGTAACCATGTGGGGCGTAGCCGTTCAAAAACGAGTCCATTCAAAGTGGACTGATTGCTTGGCCACCGGAAGTGCTGCTGGCTCAAGAAGCGCTCATCTGATCGACTTCTCGCTCGACACTGCACTCCCTCGGGTCCCCAGCAATACAGTCGCCAAATGTGAAGTCGATAGGTTGAACGATTCTCGAGATATGCGAAGGACACACATACAGACTGACAGAGAAAGATCCCTTCCTTTATAGCAAGATAATGTAAAACAACCACCTTAAATTCCAGGTGTGAAATGAGAAAATTGGAGCTAAAATGTCAGCAAACAGCAGCAGGAGTCAGCAAATTAGGATGATAAAGAGCAGAAAATCTTCCTCTTAAGAGTCTTCAGAACTAAAGTTTAGAAACAAGAACCCTTATTTCCAACACGATGCTTACAGTTGTGTATAATTTGAATGTGAAATGACTGTGAATGAAGGGAAATTGGAACTATTTGTAATGGAAGAATTCATCGTCCCATTTAAAAGAGATGATTTAAAAGGAAAACAAGCTAAAAACTGGTTTGTCCTTTATTTTAAGGCAAAGAATAAAGAGTGAATGATAACAAGTGCATTGGTTTGTAATTATGGTGATAATACCACTAATAATAACGATAACAGTAATTCCTAAGGACTTTTTATCAGCCTTAAAGACGTGTTGACTGTTAACTGGGTCTAGGTTGGAGTCTGATCTGGCTCAGTTGTTCATATTCATCAATATTCAGAGCACTGACATCCAACGCTGGAGCAGCATTAATTATTAATCTGAGCGACGATCTCCTGTAAGAGAATAATCTCCCGGAGGCTGAAGGGCTGGAAAGATTTCTGAAACTATCGCTGATATCCAAACTGAGCGAGGCGTTGGCTGGCAGAGACGACCTGAATCCCCTCAGGGCAGCGTATACAGGATATAGATCATCATCATTTCATCATGTTTGAAGGATCCGGGAGTCGCTGAGAGAGATGAAGGGCTGTGATTTAGTTTATTTGGTGGAAGAAGTTTCTCTCAACCTGCCACGTCTTCTTTGAATGATTGATTCTCTGAATGACGTTTTACTGCACCTACTGAGAGTGTTTCCTCTTGTGATGGGATCACACCAGTCACGACGCCAAAAATGCTCAGACCACACCCATCTTCACACTCGGCCTTCAGTTTGATCTCAACTACACACCTGTAAAGTTTCATGACTGTATCTTGCACGGTTGTGCAGCCTGGTTGCACAATAATAAGAACGCCGTTCTTGCTTTTGGCGTGTCATTTGTACACCATATATCCTGTAAACGCGTCCACGTAAATATGCTACGCTCAGATCTAGTGACGTAGGATAAAAAGGGAGACAGACTGCTGATGGTGGATGGGTCCAACAAACACAGGACTTTAACCAAAGTTAACGTCATAATAACACGTTAACTCAAATTTGTTTTAACGGCACTAATTTCTTTGATGCATTAACACAACTTGTGGTTTTCAGGTTGTAGCGGCTCAGTTTTAAAGCTAGAGTGAAAATACTGGTACCATCTGAAACTAGAAAACCTAGTCTAAAAAAAGTCTGAAAAATGTCCAATAAAAACTCTGCGAAAAAGTCAGAAAAATGTCTGAAAGCAACGTCCAAGAATTGTCAGAAAAATGTCCAAACAAAAGTCCCAAAATGTCAGAAAAAGTTAGAAAAATGTCCCAGAAAAAATCTGAAAAGTGTCCCAAAAAAGGCAGAAGAAAAGTCCGATCCTGGTATCATATGAAACTATAAAACCTGATGAATCCATCGGTACCAACCATGTCATAGTAGCTTGTCGAGAAGGAGGTTAAATAACCCTTCAAACTTAGGCCTCGGTTACTTTGGGAACGTCAGCAGCGCGTGGCGGCTGCGTTACCTGTTGTTTTTTATTTCGGCGTCCGTGTTAACAGGTTCGAGCAGCCGCACTGCCCGCTTGAGACACGTGGGTCAGCTGCGTCTCTTCTAGAAATCCGAGGTCTCGCCTATTTTTGACGCGAGCCGCGCGGTTCACAGCAACAACAGACAGTGAAGGTGATCTATTGACTGTATATTGACATCATACCAGCAACATTACTACAGTTTACATTTCTCTATCTGTTAGAATATGTTACGGACATGAAAAAAAGTAAAGACTTATTTTTAAATCAACACTTGCACCTGCTTTTATTCTGAAATATGTGCCGGACAGTGTTGTAGAACATACAGTGACTTGGAGAGCTCCATGAATGAATATAGTACGGGGTTTTAATTGTGGATTATTACTATTATTTACAAATTACCACATGACTCTGAACCTTTCTCTGTCTAAAATAAATATGAATTATATTTATAATGAATTGAAATGGCCATTATGAAAGGCAAACTCTACGTAGAAAGAAAGAGCTGCAGCAGCAGAAACACAGCAGAAAGGCAGCTGGTGTGAACACCCGACGCGTGAATCACGCAGCCGCCACGCGGCCAACGGCTCATGGCTGCGGTTAGCAGAAGGCTTAATATTAGCAACATTTACTCTCCATCTCTGAAATGTTTCTCCGATATTGTTCGACTATATCTGGATTCTGGCAGCTAACAACACAGCAAGATGACATTTTAGATGTGTAATTTAGCTCACTGCTAGTGTTAGCCCCCAGTCTTTCCTTTGTTTAGCCTCCAGCTAACACCGTGACGTCATCATGACGGCTGTAAAAGGGTAACAGCTTGTGAAATGAGAGTCAGTCGAGATGTTTCTGGGTTAAGGACGATATTTCAATGAGCAACCTCTCATCAGCCTCCGACGTCTCTGTACTGAAGATGAGTAAGCAGTCCTGACTTGTATTAAAATACTAACAGATCTCCAGCCCGAGGTTTCCTTCCTGAGCAACACGCAGAAGCAGGAAAAGAGAGGAAGTGTTGGTGTTGAGCGCTGCAGGGCTGCTGACACTGTGTGACACCACCGAACCTAAACACAGCAGAAACAGCAGTGAGTCACGCCGGCCTACAACGCACACTAACTGAGCTGGACTTCAGCTGCAGCTGAAACAGTGCAGATAGAAAGGAAATAAAGATTTGTGACAGGTTGGAGGCTGAGACGAGAGGCTGATGAGCCAGCTGAGGGAAATCTTGGCTTCTCCTCCGGCGCCCGGTTGCCAGTTTGAGCAGCCTGAGGAGACGCGGTACTGTATCTACTGAACGGCAGGCAGGTTTTTAGATGGCTTTGTCACGTTCCGGCGCGGCGTATCGCCTCGCCACCCTCAGCACACAAAAACACCGGGGTCAGCAAAGAGCGCCGGCTGTATACGCTCTCCACAGAAAATGAGTTTTGACAGTGTTTTTCTGCTGATTATAATGAGAACAAATTGAGCTTTAAGTGCGCCGGCTGATGATGGAGCGCGGGGCGGTTAATGCTCGGCCCTGCGGGGTCAGTAAACAGCTTCACACAGATACGGCGGCGCAGGACAAACTTAATTAATGCGGCAGACTAAGTGGTTAAATGTGACATTTATACACGCGGCGGGCGCAGATAACATACAGACAGGATTAACCCGCGTCCCCAGTCATTATACATTCATATGACAACATGCCAGATGAAGTTTTAATGACTTACTGTAAACACCACTCATTGAATGTAGAAGTAGAACAAAGTGAAGCCTTGTTCACATGATAAACTGCTTCTACTCGAGCACAGGACGTCATCTGACGTGAAGTATTACTTTAAACTTTTACAGCGAACATTCACCTGAAATAGTTCAAAGAGATCGTAACAACAAGAACGAGACCGTCCTCACCTGAAAAACCTCTGAGGAAGGAGTTCAGGTTGGACGGACGTGTCCACTAAGAGCCTGCTGCTTGTTTCCTCTGTACTTCCAGCAGTCAACATGGTTTTCTTTTCCACAATGTTTCCCTTAACCTTAAATAAAAAGTACTTTTAGTTGCACAAACTTAAACTATAGGGCCACATTCCCACTTCCAGTCATTTCAAGTGTCTCGTATCTGGACAAAATGTAAGACACTTATATTTACACTCAGTCGCATAATTATGTCTCCGTTGGCCAGAACACAAATCTGACGGATAGCAGTCCATCGTGTTTTCTTCTAGAAGCAAATAAGGTTCAGTTAAACAGTTTAAATCAAATAAATAGCGTTAAGTAGCGGAGGTCGGGGTGGATGGGTGGGTCAAAAAATACCAAACTTGTTTTGTGTGAAACCAGAAATCAACGTTGATTTGTTACATAACATCTGTACTAAAGTAACGCCACTTCCAGAGTTATCTAGACGCTCAGATCTAGTGACGTAGGATAAAAAGGGAGACAGACTGCTGATGGTGGATGGGTCCAACAAACACAGGTCTTTAACCAAAGTTAACGCCATAATAACGCGTTAACTCAAATTCGTTTTACGGCACTAATTTCTTTGACGCATTAACACAACTTGTGATTTTTAGGTTGTAGCGGCTCAGTTTTAAAGCTAGAGTGAAAATACTGGTACAATCTGAAACTAGAAAACCTAAGTCTAAATGTCCAAAATCAAAGTCTGAAAAATGTCCGAAAAAAGGCAGAAGAAAAGTCCGATCCTGGTATCATATGAAACTATAAAACCTGATGGATCCATCAGTACCAACCATGTCATACTAGCTTGTCGAGAAGGAGGTTAAATAACGCTCCAAACTTAGGCCTCGGTTACTTTGGGAACGTCAGCAGCGCGTGGCGGCTGCGTTACCTGTTGTTTTTTATTTCGGCGTCCGTGTTAACAGGTTCGAGCAGCCGCATTGCCCGCTTGAGACACGTGGCTCGGCTGCGTCTCTTCTAGAGATCAAAGTTTTTCCTAAACCTAACTAAGTAGTTTTATACCCTAAACCTAAGGAAGTTGTTTCCTGTGAAGACGGAAGTTTATTTTGAAAAGACTATGTACGTTACACGCGGAAATTGGCACGTGTTGCTGGACATTTGTAGGAAAAGGAATGAAAAAGGAGGAAGAACTTTTTCGTAAGAATGTGTTGATCATATTCAGATCCATCCCAGAAGCATGAAGAGACCAACAGTACATATTTGAGCCTCAAGTTAACATTTGCAAAGCTCATTTTTCCACACAGCTCTATAAAGTTTCCATGAAATAAAGAGGATTTCCTTAATATGTCGTCATTTCTGTGTAAATAGGGTTTTTTGTGGTGGAAGGCGACACAGCGAGGGATGTCTGGCGGCGCTCCGTTTGGCCGTGGCGGCATGCCACTTGGTACAAAGCAGCCAGAGGAATGAAACCCGGTTAAACAGCGTGCAGGCGACACGCGAGGCAGCAGGTATGACACTGAATCTCTGAAACTCAAGCAGCAGGTGGCCGAGATGCTGCGGTGAACTTTAATTTGATCTTTTCACAGCTTTCCAACGTTGGCAGAGAAGACACACTACTGTTCCTATATCTGGATTCAGCCGTGTGAATCGTTCACCGTGCTGTCGGGGTTTTGTTTTAGCAGCTCAGAGCCGTCGATGCCAGTCGGCTCCGGCAGCATTTGCTTATTTTTGTGTGCCAAATAGAAACCATTCCTAACACACTCAAACTCAGTTAATGCCCAGTTAAGAAAGAATCCGATTTTAAAATGATGTTGTGTAATGAACCCCCCCGACCTGACCTCTGAGCAGCAGGTTAACGATGAACGAGTCCGTGAACGCAGAGAAGCAAACAGAGAAACCGACGCCTCGGAGAGACGGAACTGAAAGTCCTTCAAATAAACGTGTTAATACATTTGAGATAAAAGATGTGAGTCAGAGCAGCAGCTGCTGTTCGTCTGTATTTCTGAGGACATTCCCACACAGAGACTCCAGAGATGGATCAGGAACAGCTGACTGACGTGGGACGGAAACCACGGCAACGACCTCTGACCTCTTCAATGCCCATACAAGGACATTTATCCAAACAGGAAACAGAGATTTAAAAAAAAGCCGTATGAACATAAAAACTATGTGGGGAGAATCTGGACGAGTCGACGCAATCACAACAACGAATTTAATTTATCAATTCAGTAAAATAATTAGTGAACTGTTCGTCAGGACTTTATTTATTTATGATGAAATATAACTGTGAAACTTTATTTAAAAGTTTCTGAATCTGCTCTTTTATGACAGAATAATTAAATATTCAGACGAAGGCTGTGATGAATAATAAAATAATCATTTACATTTCTTTTGATAACAACTAGTCAATATGATTAAGAGAAATATGTAAGTAATGAACTGGTATTTTGATTAAGATACATTTATAAGTAATGAATTGGTATTCTTGATTGATAGTGAATTTATATTTTCATAAAGATAATCAGTAATTAATTTATATTTCTGTATGACAGAGATAAAAGGTAATAATTATTATATTTAGACAAGTTCAGGAAAATTAATTTGAGTAAATGTTTAGCTCAATAAGGGAGCTGGTTAATTATCAATGAATGACTTACGGAGAAGGGGATTAAATAAGTTTGTACTTCTTCTCACTCCTTTTCGGATATGTAAACCGAGGCATCGACAGTTTGACCATTTCTTTTGCTTTTCATTGTATGTAAATATTACTTTTTTCTGGCTGTCCACTTGTTTGTATGATCATTCTCTTTTTTTATTTTATTTTATTTTTTATTTTACATACTACTAGTAATAATAATGGTCCAAAATGATGTAACATTGCAAAGTATTGAGTCAAAAACCTACAATTTGATGTCAACAGCATTTGAATGTTTGGAGTTTTTCTTGATAAACTACTTTTTAAATGATATTAATCCATTTTCAAAAGTTCCTGCAGATTGTCTAATAGATTAAATTATTAATTATATCATCTCACCACTTCAGTAATAAAATAATTCCTCAGCACTTTGGTCAAATATCATATTTCTGATGGAGGTGATGGAGGCAAACTACAAACACCATGTGTGGGAACGTGTCCACAGGCTCTGTCCATTCCACTCTTCCCATTCTTCGGCTATGTAAGCAGCCGTGCAGCAATGCATTCTGGTAGCGTGGCGGCGGGATTCAAGAGACGGGGCGTCACGACGGCCACTCCTCATGTGCATAAAGTTAAGGTCTAGTCTACTTTATGCAAATCAGCGGCGTCGGAGACGACTCTCCGCCTCTGGAAACTCTGTAGAAACTCTTAAACTCAGCGCTGTCAAAATGTTTTCACATCTCGTCAAACTGTTTTCGTGATATAAGAGAAGGAAGTTTCCAAACGAGCCGCCATGTTGGTTCCAGTTTGAAAGCTGAGAGCAGCAGCCCACGGAGGGAAAGCGTTCGTCCAATCAGGTGTCTAGTAGGAGCACATCAAGCGTCCAACGCTGGGAAGCGAGGCGATCCCTCGCGATAAAAAATGCCCCGTGGACACGTACCATAAGATGAGGAGGTGAGTAAGAGGAAAGAAGAGGAAGGAAAGAAGGTTTTCAGACGGCGTTATTAAAATGCTCGCGCTGTCGTCTCCGACGCGACATGACTGAGAGTCACTTCAGCAGCAATCTGGAAAGTAATCGAAGCCAATTTGTTACCTAAATGACTCGTGTCCCGTCGGAGAAGTGCCGGTCTGAAATCAGCTGAGTGATTTGTCATGCTGACAGGAACAAAGCCGAGGCAGGCGGCGTGAACGGCGAAGGCTCGGCAGCGACTAAACAAGAAATTACAGCAACTTCTGACCTGCACAACAACAACAACAACAACACAGGACACAAACACACGCTGCCGGAGAACACACCGCAACTTTACAGAAAGTTATTAAGGAGCAGGACATGAATCAGCCGTGGTGAGACGTGTCCGAGAGGACAGGAAGACACGTCCATCACTCACTGTCACCATCACGTTCAAATCATCCAAAGTTTGGTGACGTCGTGGCTCGTAGGGCTCGTTGGTGAACTACTGTAGCTGGTAAGATAACTGCTCTCTGTACCCTCAAAGGTCAACACCGTCCCTCAAAGGTCAGCACAGTCCCTCAAAGGTCAGCACCGTCCCTCAAAGGTCAACACCGTCCCTCAAAGGTCAACACCGTCCCTCAAAGGTCAACACCGTCCCTCAAAGGTCAACGCGGTCCCTCAAAGGTCAACACCGTCCCTTAAAGGTCAACACCGTCCCTCAAAGGTCAGCACAGTCCCCCAAAGGTCAACACCGTCCCTCAAAGGTCAGCACCGTCCCTTAAAGGTCAACACCGTCCCTCAAAGGTCAACACCGTCCCTCAAAGGTCAGCACCGTCCCTTAAAGGTCAACACCGTCCCTCAAAGGTCAACACCGTCCCTGAAAAAGGTCAACACCGTCAATAACCGTTAATACCGTTAATAATAATGACTTTAAGTCCTGACACAATCTGTTGAATCGGGTTATTAATAACAAACAAGGGAGGACAAGTTGGAGCCGAATGGAGGAACACTGGAACACAAAGTTTACCTGAGTGATGTATGAATCTAGGAACACGTCTTCTTCTGTCACTTTCAGATTGAGTGTGTGACAGTTTCTGAAGTTTAGCGCGCTGCTGTTTGAGTCTGACGGAGGAGCATCTTCATTTATCATTCTTGTCAAAACAACAGAGGAAACAGGAAGTCAACGTACCTGCCTGAGACGAAGACGAGAGCCGGACCCGAGCGCTGACAGAGACTGACAGGTCGGACTGACGCGGTGAAACGGTGAAATAAATGTCCTCCGTCTTCATGTTCATGCCTGAGTAACAGACAGAAGAAGAGAAGTCAACACACAAACATCGGATAGATACACAGAAATAAAGAACCCGACTATCTAACGCTGCCCTCGACATACAGAGGCCTCTGCATCATCTCCTGGGAATCCTTTTGCACGAGAGGCAGACTGAATCCTCCACCAGTAACAGTGAACGCTACGATAGACGAGCAGTCACACAATGTAAATACATTAAAGGTGGAGGAGGAGAAGAGGGAGGAAGGGGAGGTGGAGTGGGAGGAGGATGTGCAGGAGGAGGAGGAGGAAGATGTGCAGGAAGAGGAGGAGGAGGAGGAGGAAGATGTGCAGGAAGAG
>CAKAOI010008097.1:924-27249 GCA_916701655.1 Sebastiscus albofasciatus | reverse complement strand
GTGCCTTAAACTTGCATTCTTTCTAACAGCCAGCAGGGGGCGACTCCTCTGGTCGCAAAAAGAAGTCTGATTGTATAGAAGTCTATGAGAAAATGAGCCTACTTCTCACTTGATTTATTCCCTCAGTAAACATTGTAAACATGAGTTTATGGTCTCAATCGCTAGTTTCAAGTCTTCGTCAATAAAGCATGATGTTCATTTAGTAAATTATGGTCCCATTTAGAGTCAGATAGACCATAAAGCAGGGGATGCTTTAGGGCGTGGCTAACTTGTGATTGACAGGTCGCTACCACGGCGTTGTCCGGTCTGGGAGTTGTCCGTGTTTTCGTCTCACGACTTTAATCCTTTCACAGTGTGTTTTCAGTAAATGAAAGTTAATTGTAACATTTTGGTCGCCTAAAAATGTACTTAGCTCCACCCTCTCGTGTCACTTCTGGTTGCAAAAAAACCCAAAATGGCGACAGGCAAAAAAAATGAAGATTGCAACTTCCAAACGTCAGTCGACAATATGAGATCACAGTGACTACGTCCACTTTTTATATGGTTCACCATCTTGTTTCGCATGTTGCATGATAACATTATCACTAAACACTAAGTTCAGCTGAAGCTGACAGAAATGTCATCAGTTTTGCAGGTAGTAGGTCAAAAACAAGTGGAGTATGAAGTATTGGACAAATTAAAATTATGACCTGCAGATGAAAAGTTATTAGAATACGTCCTCTAGACTAGACTTGTGACAATTGGCAATCGGATCATATATCGAGGACTGAAGGCATGATCAACGATTGTTTTTTCCTACGTGGATATTAAGGCAATATTAACTAACTTGCTATCAGAACTAAGATGTTATAAAATAATTTCTAGAATCTGTGCCCTACTGTGTATTTAGAGATGCTTCTGGTGGAGCAGCATGTCCGTCCACCAAGCCCCGTTAATCAGCACGTGTGACGAGTGAATTTTAAATCCTTAATTACAAACCAGTTTGCGGTCTCTTTTCCATGGATCTGACACCCCGCATCTCTGTTCTCCATATGCTTGCTCACCAAGACTTTGCTCTGCACTTCACAAGAGTAGTTATGGATATGATTTAGATTGTGATATTAAAGATAAGATAATAATGCTAAACGTAACATGATGCTGTGATATCGCGGCGATCGGATCACCTATCTGTGATCTTGAGTAACCACGATTGGACGATATAAAAATAGAAACAATGGTCTGACTCTACTCTGGATGTATAGAAACACAGGATGCAATCCATCCAGTAGCTGTCAAGACATTTCACTGAACAACAACAATCTCACAGTGGTGCTAGAGGAAAAGTCAAGGGATCACCATAATCAGTGGGATTCATCCTCTGCAGGAACATCAATGTGCAAAATTTCATGGCAATCCCTCCAATAGTCCAATAGATATTTCAGTCTGGACCAAAGTGGTGAACCGACCAGGCAACCCACCAACCAGTATTGCAATCCATAGAGCTGTGGCTACAAAAATGATATCATTATGGTTCAAATAAAACAAATAGTGGGGAACCTCAGCCATTGAAATCAATTGCTCTGTTTGTGCTAGTCAAAGGCACCATGGAGAGAGATTAACCTCCCAAAAAGTGCCAGAAATCCATTAGGGCCTCCAACCTGTCCAGTTAACTCCCCAGAAAACAACAAGGACACTTGGCACAAAATGAGGAAACCTCAATCCATATTTATCGTCGATGAGAATTATCTCTTCAAACGTCCTGAAAGCAGACAGATGGTTTGGTTGGAGCACACTGTCTTTGTTTCTGGGTGAAAATAATATCCCTTTAATTGTCCAAATTAGTGACTAGCCTAATTAACAGGAGTACAGTTTCGGGCATGCTCTGTTCACTTTTGTGAATGATGTAGTCTCAAAAGACGTTCGTTCAGAACGTCTGGCAAAGGAAGAACACTGCCTGGAGATCACAGTAAGCACATTATCTGTGTGCTCCTCTCTGCAGCAGATTACACATAACGTCTACTACTACTGCTCAGAGGTAAACGTTACTGTGTTACATTAAATTAATATCTTTAGGCTACAACATAGATTGCATTAAATGTCAACTTATACACAAGTGAAACAATATCAGCAAAAAGACGCCTTCTGTCCAAACCAACAGACGGACACTCTGCAGTCTGTGCATACAACTGATTATCAATGATAAATATACAACTGATCATATTCCTCAGTGTAGCCTCATAAGAACTAACCAGAAAAGAGACAAAACTCAGACAAGTAAACAAAAATGATCAACCTTAAATAAAACGACCTACTGACACCACGGCGCCTGAAACTTCTTTTAGAATCAACAGTAAAATGAATCATCGCCAAGCAGAACAACGAGGACATGTCAACAATATAAACTCAACAGCGGCTGCAGCCACTAACACACATATTACAGCAAAGGAGAGACTGCACAGTTTATACACACCACCTAGCGCGCACACACGCACACACACACAACTATGTTCCTAGGCAACAAAGTGGCTGTTGACGTTCTCATCTGGAGAGTCCAGTCAGTGTGTTGTTGTACTCACCGGTCTGATGAATGGCACCGTGAAGTCCTCCACAATCTGCTCCAGATTCAACTTCTCTACTCGTTCAATCTCAGAGCAGAATCAGAACCAGTCCTCTCAGCCTCTCTGGTCCCACTTCGCTCCTGATATTCGAAACGTTTTGAGCTGAATGAGGCTCAACCGTCACATCAGGGATTACCAGTCTCAAACAGCAGAAAGTCCTCACACATCTCACTGAAGGTAGAAGTTCCTCAGTGAATGAAGAAGTCATGGCAATGTTTGCATTTAGCATGTTAGCTAGACCCAGCTAGCCCCTGCTGTTCAGGTCACGAACTTCGTGGGTGTGTCACTTAGCGTGCTCTCCGGTGCGTTAAATCACGCATTAATTAAGATACAACAGTTCTTTTAACTGTGCCGAAGTACAACAATGCTAATTATTACCTCACCCCATATAAAATCCTTAATTTGATTGTGCTTGAAGTGCAAGCTCTCCGGCCGTGAACTCGGTTCATGAACGCAAACATTTATGATGTATCATTTCGTCATCGCGTCTCCTCTCTCGTCCTCATGATGCTCTGCTCTCTAGCGGCCGCTGACTGACCTGCAGCAGCTGCTGGTTCATCTCCTCTCTGCTGTTTCATTCTCTCACAGTTTATCAGGACTTTTTCATCTGACTTTTGTTTTTACTCTGTAACAGATGCAACTTGAAATAGCTACATGTGATAAATACTAGGCTAAAAGTAAAATGAACAATTTTTAAAAACTCAAAAAAGTACAAGTACACAATGTAATGACTGCAATTGTTTTTGTTTTTATAAAATTCCGTGACAAGATTAATGGTTTAGCAATATTAGAACTAAATAAAAAGAAAGAACAAGCTTGGATGAGCAAAGATTGATGATAAAACATGTTTCATAAAAGCTTTTCTGTAAAAATGAGCATTAAATATCTTGTTATAACTCACATCCTAATCTTGTTAGTGAGGCTGCCTGCACCCCAATGTAAAAAGATTTGTAGTGAGAACATCAGAACATTAATGTTCAGGTCATTAATGGACTTAAAATCTAACCAGCTGAACAAAATCAGTGTCTGTATTAAAGGGTCAGTTAACCCTAATTACAAAAAAAACAAACAAAACATTTTAAAAACCATGTTTTCCATTTCATCACTTTCCCCTCATGGTTTATCTAACCATCCCGTGTCTGTGCAGCCAGATACAGCACCACAAGCCTCTGAGTGGGGAAACTTTTTTGTAACTTAGGCTAACTGGCCCTTTAAGCATCCTTGTTTTTTTATTTATTCTTATAATAAAAGCGCCTGGTTTGTATGGAAACACATATTACATTTGGGAATAAGGTTACCAAGTGGAAACAAGTAATAATGAAATGCAGTATGGGGGCTAAAACTCTGGGGGATGTTGTGAGGAATGATTGAGAGGATGATGCTTTTTCTTACAACAACAGCAGCACAGCAGCTGTCAAGAAAAGAAGAAGAGTACAAATAGGCCTCGTCGAAGCAAGCAGGTCTCATCTACGAGTTAAAAGCTGCACTTTGATCTAAAAGCTGTAAAATAGAGCAATCATCGTCTTCCACAGTGAGGGGGAGGCAGCTCCCCGGTTGTGTTGATGAGAGCTCTAAAAATCTGACACAAAATTTTGAGAGATGTTTTTATAAACCTCAGTGGGTTATTATTTAGAAATTAATTCAGCTTTTCGACCTGAATTTGGGCGGGGTCAGAGTGGGGATTTCCAGTAATAGATTGTTTTGTTTAAAACCACTCAGCATCGTTTCTGGAGATTACAGAATGGTTCGGACTTTACTGACTTTTACTCTTTTTGTGACGCACTTGAAACACTTTCTTGCTTTGATATTGTGACCAGAGGAGGTGCTGATGACATCGTGACTCCTGCTTTCGTCACCGCTTTGCTCTCACACGGTATGCCAGACCTCTTTTTTTTTTTTCTCCAATACCAGTGCAGTGCCTGTTCAAAACGTGTCTGTTTGAAACTGGCCTCCTGCTTGCAGCAGTCTCGAGAACTGCTCCTCAAAACGGCACTTCTCCGGGTGCTGATTAGCGATGTTAATAATTAACCGTTTAACCGTTAACCGAAATTAAGCATTTTAACCGATTAACGCTATCGGTTAAAACGGTTAAAAGAAATGTTAAGAATTAATTAAAAAGCTGAGAAAAACTCGTCAGTTTAAGTAGAAAAGCTGGTCCACCTTAAGAGAGTCTGAGCCGGAGTTACAGATACAGGAAGTTCACTCATACTGGCGCTAAAAGGGTGCCCGTGTGCGGCGGCGGTATCAAATGCTGACGGCTGTGACAAAGTGCCAGTGTTTGATGCCCTGGGAATGAGTTGGTTCAGCAGTGTACAAGTTAATATTATGTACCCAGCATGCCGTTCACCTGTGTAACAGTTAATAGGGGTCCCTTCTCAATAAACTAAACAGTTTGTACATGACACACTACTACTAAATATGTCCCGTAGATCTTGACGTTGCACTTCCTTGGGTCCTCAGCAATACAACCACCAAGTGTGTTGTAAAGAAAATCTAAGCACATGCATGCATACAGACAGACAGACAGACAGACAGAGACTCCTTCCATTTTAGTTAGATACTCTGGAGGAAAGGTAAATACTAGACTCTGGTAGCTCATGCACAACTAGCCGACAGCATACTGTGTATGGGGAGAAAGAGGAATCCACACCTGCTCTGCTGTGACATATCTTTGAGATGCTATCTATGACAGATTTCCTCCTGCCCACCTTCTGATGAAGGATGGGCCTGTGGGCAGCTGACGCTTTCCCGAAGATGCATCAATTTTTGGGGGCCCTCTAAATTGACAGACTCTTTGTTTTTAGAGACAGCCTGAAGACAAATGGGCAGAGGCGGGCCGCGGTGAATGATGCATCATGGGCATCGTTCTGCCCTCGATGATCAGCCATCATGTCCGTTACCATCTGGCAATTTATCTGAGCTGCCCCGCTGCAGACGATGAGTGTTTTCGGGGCGTCACGTTGTCTGCATTTCGCCTCTCCTTTAGTTGGAGAGGAGTTGACGTTCGGCAGTTTGATACTTCTTTCCTTTCCAGTGAGTGCGGTTTCAAAATCTTGCAGTTGATCCGGGCTTACATCAGGACAGCCGCGGTGCTCGGTAATGATTACCGTGTATCTGAACTGACTCTGAAATGTAGAGCGCAGGGGGAGGTCATCTCCAGAGATAGACGGACATGGCAGGGGCTGATAGAGTCCTGAATGAGCGGACTCGGTGATAGGGAAGTCTACTTGCCTCTGTGTGTGTTTAATAGAATACGGGAACTAGGCTGAATCTTGCATATCTGTGTCTTATCTTGTGCACTAGCTGATCAGCTAAACACAGCTTATCTTATTGATGCCTGCAGTGTTTAGTAACCCACTTGACTCGGCAACGCTTCTTATGGAAACAAAGCATTTGATTTGAAGATACGATCTGTTTTGACAGTCAGAGATACCGTACATCACAGACGTTAGATTTATCATCTTTGCTTTTCAGCCACAAAGACAGTAAATACTTAAAAAAAGGTGCGATGTGATAAAACTGTTTGAGATGTGGAGGCTCAGTACTTTGTCGCAGAACAATACACATTTAGAGATATCGCATATTTTATTGGACCATCTGTACACCCTCTTATGTTGTGACAGTCAGCCCAGGAGGTGTAAATGACTCATGGCTCCCTCCCATACTGAATGCATTGCAGTGTTTATGCAGGTAAATTTGCTAATTGTTGGTGGATCTTGTGTGCCACCCGCAGCTAAGATGATCAGGTCATGTCCTCTCTAGGTCAGGGGCACCTTCTGCAAGTTAAAGTTACACGTGGTGAGACTTAAAGGTTTAAGTGTCAGTCAGTGTGTCAGTGTGCTGACTTGACTATGACTTGACCCCAAACTGCATGTGATTATCATTCACATATCTGGAGGTCAGAGGTCAAGGGTTTCCTTTGGAAATGGCCTTGTCAGTTTTTCCTCGCCAAGATTTAGTGCAAGTTTGGAGCGTTATTTAGCCTCCTTCGTGACAAGCTAGTATGACATGGTCGGTACCGATGGATACATTAGGTTTTTGCAAGTTGTGTTAATGCCTTAGAGAAAAAGAAAAAAAAAAAAAATTTGCGTTAACGAGTTATCGTGTTAAAGATAGAGTCGACGATGTTGGAGAGCTAGCATAATTTGAAAGTAGCATCGTCTCAGGAGCTCCGTCTAACCCCCCCCTCCCTCCCCTCGTGGCTCCTTCCAAGGCAACGCAGATAGTAGATAGTGTCTAACGAGAACATCGTTAACCCTGTCTTTAACTTTGACAGCCCTAATAAAAGATTTTCTATTTCTTTACCA
Organism: Sebastiscus albofasciatus; assembly: GCA_916701655.1. NCBI lineage: Eukaryota > Metazoa > Chordata > Actinopteri > Perciformes > Sebastidae > Sebastiscus > Sebastiscus albofasciatus. The sequence continues at coordinate 20,345 of CAKAOI010008097.1, read as the reverse complement.
GGATTTCATTTCTGGCAGCGCAGAGAAGGCTTTGAAAAACGATTTAGGCTTTATATAGGGGAAATGATACTTACAGAAAAAATATAATTGAGCAGTTAACTGAATGAATGAATGAGACATTTGGTCAAATCTTCGAGGGGGTGGCCTTGGCACAAATAGACAACACTTACAAAGCTTTTTTGGTTAGAACTCACACTTTTCAATTTGTGCTCAGCACACACTAATACTCAGAGTCTAATTAGACTTTACAAACCATCTGTACTAATTATTTGGTTTGTGAACTGAAACAGGATATATTCCAGATAGAACATGCTGTACTGAGTGATTTGGAAAGAATCCATGTACTGAACATTTGCAAAGCTTATAAATTGTTGAGACGGTCAAAGAGATGATTCACCTCAATTATGTGTGCCAATACAGTATAAGAATATTAAAGACTGGAGTAAAGGATCGACACCTGACTCAGTCAAGATTTAATCATACTGTTGAAGCTTTAAAAATACTATTATTTGCATTACATATTGCAGGTGTTCATGTCATTGTCTCACACGAGTAGTGAAGCAGCTGGTTAACATGGAGTAGAGATAGTAGGAGTAGCACCTGAAAACCTTAAAGCAGCTATAAACAATAGTTGTTACAATAACAATGGCACAAATTCTTATAACTTTAGGTCAATAGGTTTTCAGGAGCTTTAACAGTGTAGTGAGCAGTGTTCATTCAACAGCGGTGGTAAACAGTGAGACTGTGCTGCAAAGCTTCCCCTGTTCTATCAATATCACATCGACTTCTGTCTCTTCATGTCTTATGCAATTAGCATCATTGGTAGTTTGGGAATGATGTGACCTTTAGTTGTAAGGGCAATCGTTTTTCATCAGGACAGAAACACATTTAAAACTCACCAGACACACACACACACACACACATAGCCTACACCTACAGTGCCCACACAGTTTGAGATTAATAGACAAACAAAGAGTGAAGTAGAGAGGAAGCTGTTTATGACTCAAGCAAATGTTAAAACCTGTAGTACAGTAGGCGCCGTCAATGCTAGATCACCATCCTAATATAAGCGCTTTCCTAAACTTAGTCTAACATCTGACTTTCCTGAATCTAGTCTGACATTGTTTTAACCCGTTCACGCAGCAATTCAAAAGCCATTTTCTTGTATATGGATAGGTTTTGATGGTGCACATCAGCCACTACAGTCGAAGCTAGTGCATCATGCTATACACTGCCACCCACTGGCCAGCTGTTGTAAGTGCAACACAAACTACTCAAAACCAAGATCGCCGCTGGACGGCAGAAACACCAACACGTTCTCATCCCAACTCGTCACATACCGCAGCTTTGTCACGCCCCCTTGGCGTCACGCCCCCTTGGCGTCACGCCCCCTTGGCGTCACGCCCCCTTGGCGTCACGCCCCCTTGGCGTCACTTTAGGTTTAGGAAACAAAACCACCATAGTTAAGTTTAGGAAAAAGCGACATGGTTGGGCTTAAAACTACTACGTGAAGTAGGTGAAGATGAGAGAGGGGAGAGGCTGAGGAGTCTGGAATCAGGTTCAACATGTTTGCATTTCATCGAACAGCAGGCTATTAGCCTAGAATATGTAAAAATATGTGAGCACACTAGTTTAACAGAATTAAAAATACATATTATTGTATAGTTTTCACAGAATATATCATTTAATTCATTGGTTTGTAAAATACATATTTCTTTAGTTGAGAATTAAAACACATGCATGTGAAAAAAGAAGTCTTTTTTTCATCCCTAAAGAAGATCCTGACTAGATTGTCATAATTTATGCATGAAAGTTTTGTGCCATACACTTCTGAAGTATAAATAAAAACGTATTTCTGTCTTGTTTAAGTAAAGATAAGCCGACTCATGCAATGCAACTATTTTTGGAGGCCTTCACTCCTGCACGTTGTTTTCAGAGCATCACCCACCCCGACGCTGTCATACTTCACAAAGACTCTCCTTGACGTTTGCTCTTTGAAGTTCAAGAAGCAAAAGGGGCCCCAGATGATTTTGTGGAGAAAGACCTTTAATGGGAGTCTGTTTGAAGATGGTGACGGTGTTATAGGAGCGGTGAGCGTAAGCAGCCGCAGCACTTCTCAGTCTCCCATCATCTCGCTCACACAGATGATTAGGTGTGCGGAGACCAGAACTGATGTGCAGCAGGAGTGATTGAATCACAAAGTGACCCAAATGAAAGAATTGATTGGCCTCGCGATCATGATGTGTGTGAAATGAGAGCCCTAAAGTCTCTGACACTGATCTATTAGGATTCTCCTCAAGTTTGCTTGCGATTCACTGACGCATTGTTCTGACAGCTGCTTCATAGGGGGCTGACATTTGCACTGAGTGGGGGTATTACAGCGGACAGATCTGATTGGCTCAGGTGAACGAGTGTTCAGGATATTTAGCAGAGGAATGAGATCAGATTAGAGACGGATGTCAAAGTAAAAGATTGGACTTGGAATTTGAATAATCTTTATGGGGAATGGGAATGTGATGTCACCGACAGACAGTCGGCCATGTTTGGAGGATAAAGGGTTAGAGCGCCATCCGCTGGCTGTTTACTGCAAGTGTCAGTAGAGCTGCTGAACTAACACAAAACACTGCACAGTGAATAAGATTCAAAAGAGGAAGTGTAGTATATATAACATACATTCAGACACAAAGGTAGGCTAATGTTATGGGTTTCATTTTGCAACATACCTGTCGATTAAATATGCAGTATTAGCTGACGTTTTGTTACTATTCCGTTAGCATAATATTAGCTAGATTATCTTTGTGCGGGTGATTGTGTAGTTGGCATTTGGCTTGTAGATCTGAAGGTCCTATACCCACTCGTTTGTAAATTGGACATGGGCCTCCAAAGATTTACATTTTTTGAATTGCTGACAGGTATAAAACTAGGGATGCTAATTTCGCAAAATTTTCTTAACTGATAACCGACCCTCGTTAACCGAATATTAACCGTTAACCGATAAGATTAGTGCGCCAGCTGCGGTGCTGCGTGTAGTGTCGCGGACATGCAGCCACTTTCCCAGTGAAAGTCTCCACCGCACATTTAGTTTAGTTTAGCAGATTGTCAGCTGTGTGTCTGCCCGGCGTAACTTCAGCAAGTGTCCGACAGTGTGTGTATTTGTGCTACGTTAGCAGCTGTAGCATTGCTGGTGGCTTCTTGCTCGCCGACGCCACACACATACAATCTGTCAACGCGCCGAAAATGTAACGGATGTCCGACAGACTGTGTGTGTGTGGCGGCAGTGAGTGTGGGGTTGTTGGTGGCGTTATAGCTGTGAACATAGCAGTGTGTGTACAGTTTATTTGTCGGTGAATAAATGCTACAACTCTTCCGCTCTGCACCGCTCAAGCGAGCTCGAGCCAACTTCCTGTATCCTGCAACTCCAGCCTCGCCTCCATGCATTGGTATCTGATGCCTAGGGACAGTTACCAAACGGCAATATACAGTATGACGAGTTGGGAGTGGTTATGGGTTGACTGGGGACCATGAATGTCAGTACAAAAGTCCATCTAATAGTTGTTGAGATATTTTAGCCCAGACCAAAGTGGTGGACCGACTGGCCAACCGGCAGACATTACCATTATACAGTAGAGCCTTGCTGGTTTTATCAGTTTCTAATCATGATTTCGTTGGAAAAATTCATTTGGAGAACAGAATTCTCTTCCAACGACTGTCATTACATGATAATACTGAATCATTTCCCAGCTCTAATGAAATGTGCTGCATAAATAAAGTTTCATTATTGTTCATATTGAATCTGACTTCAACTCATGACTTTGAGATATTTTTGGACTAGCGGGCGGACGCTACTGACGAGTCACCTGAACAGGTTCACTCCTCAGTGAGCTCCGTGCGGTGATAAAGTTTGGTTTCACAGCTTCTCTGCCTCTTCGGTACCGTATAGATGCATTCATGTAAATTGGCTACTTCCCTTGTCTGACTTTGACATCGTCTCAATGCATAAACATGAGTCGTATGAGACGATTTACACAAACCTGTTTCGTAAAAAATATATCATTCTGGCTTCATTTTCAGCACTTTAACGTGAAACACTACAAAAAGTTATTGTTGGTGCATATAATATACAGTCATAATGAGAATATCTTTTGATATCAGTTATGTTATTATTCATTAATTAGATTAATCAAACAACCCGCAGGCCCCTTCAAAGTTGTGGAGGAACAGTGCACGGTGAGCGTGACATCTGCAGCCTTCCTGTTGCCAGCCTGCTCTCCTCTTTGATGCGGCTTCATTATGCAGAGGGAGGCTGACCTAAACACAGAGATGTACTCAGACAGCTGGTCTAGGGGAAAAAAAACACATAATTAATGCTTCTTCTTTGGGGAAAGATACTACCATATCTTTTCCTGGTTTACAACCACTTCACTGGCCGTTTATTAGACCAAATTAAGCTTCTGTTTTTCTCCTCCCTAATGACAGTTTTCCCTGGAAGCTTTGTAGTTTTTATCAGAGCTTCCCGTGTCCTCCTCCTCGCTAATCCCTTCCTCTCATTAACCTCTTGCCTTATTTTAATGCTGTTTTCACATATTTTACATTCAGACTTCAAGGATTGTATTACAAACATCTTCACAGTGTGTGTGATAAGGTGCACATTTAGAGCAGCTGATATTTTCTCATGTTCAAAACAACAATTTTTAAAGTATGGTTTACTATTAGATGCTTTTGAAGTGTAAATTTTACACTTCATAGGTAGTCATTAATGAAGTTTTAAACAATATTACTCATGCCTTAGGCTGGCACATTTCCTGGAGTTACTTAGGAAGAAAGTGTAACATTATAGAGCAGAGTTTGCACTTCTTGCACACAACCTTTTCTCTTGAGGCTGAACAATGGGGGGATATTCTAAGATAAACTATATACTCGAGGAAAGGGACAACCTCATAACTTGGCAATCACCACCTTATATTTTTGGCCGGGAAAAAGAAGCACACATAAAACTCTGAACCACAGAAATAGAATATAGGAGTAGAACGGACATTCCCATTCAAATCAACGTAGCGGGATGGTCAGCTCGGCGGCCATTTTTATGTATACCGTAGTCAGAGCAACCGTTGTATCTGGCTGACTTCCACATAAACCAAACCAACTTGCGGCAAGTCGTGGACTCACTGAAGTGCAGTTTTACAGTAACAGCGAATAAACAAGCAGTGGAGTAGTAACGTTACGAGGAACACAGAAAATGTAAATGAGTCAAATTGAACAACTTAATGCTTCATGCCAAAGCGGAGGAAAGCGCATTGTTATCGCCGAATGAATGACAACTTTGTTTGGCTCGTTTTCTGCAAGCAGTGTGACCAAAAAGTATAGAAGCAAAGAGAGGAAACTCCGGTGTATTTTTTGACAAAAGCCGCTGCCACCATTTTGGACTGAAAACACTTGTAATATTTTATTGTTCAACACAGGCCATTTCGGTAGAATATGACAATAGAACATAAATTATTTTGTTTTACTTTTGTATGGCACTTTTTAGGCGGACAATTTACTGGCGTCCAAAATGGCGGAAACGAATGCTGGGCGCTCATGTTGCAATGGAACGAACGAACAATTGACTTTCACTTTTTGGCAATATACGTTCTTTGGTGTGGCATTGGGCTGGAGCGAGGGCTGGGAGGTGGAGTTAAAGAAAACGCTACTGCGCCTGCTTTACGGGCCCGATGGATGCGGAGGGTCACCGGATGATCCGGGTACTTTATCTGTCGGAAGTCGTGCCGTTTTGGCTTCTTGCACCATGCAGCAACTCTCATAGAAATGAACGGGAGCCCGCCTCCAACGTTGTATCCAGTTCTCTTTATACATTCATGGACGGGCTGCGACCACACACTTTACGGCCCGAACAACAATCTCCATTTTCTTCTGTACTAGTCAAAATTACCACAGCAAACAGTTCAATGACCCATCCACTCCTATTTTATTTCTATGCTCTGAACCCTTACCGACTAATCACAATCTAGTCTCTCTCTCATAAATGGCTTACGTGTAGAATTTAATCACCCTGTAATTCAGGAAAAAAAAATCCCATGTCATGTTGGAAAATTTCAGCTGACATATAAGGAACGTTAAACCTGCGACCCCCATGCTCGCTTCTCAAACTAAAGCTACAGATTGACTCTGGACTTTATCTCAGATAATACGTTTCTCTGAGCGGCAGTACTTCATCTGAATATCAGCTATTGTACTGCGTGTCACACAGAGAAAGAGCAAAGGGCAGGAGTCCAGCTCACCCAAATACTGTATCAGAATTGTCTTGCTCTCTCCTTTCCCTGGAGTCTCTCCTCATAACCTCTACCTTTTATTCTTTCCTTCCTCCTGTCTCCTCCTCAGATTGTTATCACGTTCTCCGTGCCCTCTCCTTCCTTGTCGTCTCACCCTTCTCTCCCTCTCTCTCTCTCTCTCTCTCTCTACCTCACTGTCTGCTGTCTTGTGCCGTGCCGCAGGGCTCTCTGGCTGATGTAATTTATGCTATCTCCTTTGCTAGTGTGAGAGAAGAGCGTCCTGAAGCCAACACTCTTCATGCAGAGTGCTCCTGTGGGAGGCTGTGAGCCAGCACCGACTGAGCTCCCCTCTCTCTCTCTTTCACCATCTCCACATGCACAATGCAATGACCGTGCATGTGGAGAAGACACTCAATCTGCATGGCAGTACAGGATAATTACAGATACCACATAGCAGCTGTCAGCTGCAAAGACAAATTGCATGTGATGTCACGACGCAGGTATCTGTATCTGTGGCCAGTCATTACACCGAAATGTCAGTTTTAAAGGAATATCTCACCCACAAAATGATCATTTGTATATCGATTACTCAGCCCGTGTTACCTTCAATTCTTGAAGAAAAGTTTTTTTTTCTCGCACGACTCCACGGAGAACGGAGGCTCAATGAACAAAGAAAAGTCTTGATGAATTGAAGTCAATGGAGGCTGCGTTTTAAGGTGCAGTGTGTAGGATTTGGCAGCATCTAGTGGTGTGGTTGCAGATTGCAACCAACTGAGTAACCCTCTGCTCACTCCTCTCTTTCCAAGGCTGCGGTAGTGTGAGCTGCCGAGTGCAAAACTCACTCAGAGGCCATCCTTACCGTAACAACACTACTCTAGGCGGTACCACAGTTTTGCACTCTGCGGCTCACGTTACCGCAGTTTCACAAGCGTGTCAGAGAACTACGGTGACCTTCAGTTAATGTAAAAACATGAAAGTCTCTCTCTAGAGAGCCAGTGATTAGTTTGTCTGTTCTGAGCTACTGTAGAAACATGGCGGAGCAACATGGAGGACCATGAAGAGGACCCGCTCCCTATGTAGATATGAATGGTTCATTCTAAGCTAACGAAAACACAACGATTCTTAGTTTCAGGTGATTATACACTAATGAAAACATAGTTATGAATATTATATTCCATTACTGCCAATAGATCCCCCGAAATGTTACACACTGTTCCTTTAACAACAGCAAAACTATATCAAAACATCAAACACATGCATCTTCACTAAAACCTTACTATTAAAAACACTTACTCTTGCACTCGTCCGTGCGAGTCCCAAGTCTTTTAAATCGTAAGGTTTTAGCAAAAATACATGTGTTTGGGAAGTACTGAGCATACGACTGGATAAATGAGACTTGGATTATACTAGAGTTGTGTGAGAGTTTGCAAATGAATGTTTTGATGTAGTTTTGCTGTTGTAAACGCAACCTCCATTTACTTCAATTCATCAAGACTTTACTCCGTTTTTTATTCGTTTGATCCATTCGCCATGGATTCATAAGAGAAAAACTAAGTTTTCTTCAAGAATTCAAGGTAACACGTGGTGAGTAACTGATATACAGTATACTGTAAATGGTCATTTTGTGGGTGAAGTATTCCTTTAAGTGAAGATATCAGATGCTGTGTACAGATGGGAAAGTGTTTTGCTCACGTCCACCAGGAATCCATCGTTAGATTGGATTTACGGCAGCAGTAAATACTCAACACTGGGTTTTTCTGTAACGGGAAAGTAGATGTTGATTGAATATGTTTATGTGTGTTGCAGGACTGCAATCCATTTCTATGACAACAGAGACAGCTTTGGCTGGGAACTGAAGAGCGCAATGGAGGGTGACGCCATGAGGACCAATCAGGTGGGAGCGCCGTGGAACTCACAGCAGCTGTAGATCATTTTACTCAAGCCTCTCAATCACTCATGGGCCTTCCGGCATGTTTGATATGCAAGGCGGCGAGCTCCCTCTGCCTGTGCCAGCAACTTAACATCCTAACATCTTAGAGCAGCAGCTCACACTACATCATGCATTTGATGATTGCCTCACATGATCAAAGATTTGGGATTTAAATCACTTTGAAAGACAAGTACTTAAGGCCCCATGAGATTTGAGAATTCAGATATTTAAATGAAAGACAAAGTAGGGCGATTTGAAGCTCACACATTTAGAGGAAGGATTTTCTCTCTCTCCCAGGTTCCAGAGGACCAGGGGGACATGGATGATAGCTCTGAGAAGACCCCCAGCAAAGCCTCCAAATCCCCCCAGAAAACTAACAAGCGGCCCAAGACCGTCCCCGTCAAAGTCACTCTACTGGACGGCTCAGACTACGAGGCTGGAGTCGAGGTATGCTAATCACTTTTCATCATCAGGGATGGAGGAAATGGCTCATCGATCCATGTAAAAACATGACTATGATTATGTGTTTTAAAATTATTACAACAGAGGTCTTCTGCTTTACTGAAGAGCATCAGATATGAAGATATGTGTGGATCGACGAGGAGACTGTTACATTCATCAAATTAACACATGAAACAAACTGAAATACCACATTTCTATCATGTTTTGTTTTTGCTCGTTGGAGGTTTGACTGACGCTCTTCAATCATGTGATCATTGCGCCCTCTTCTTCTACATTAGTTTAATGCTACACAAGTGGGAAATTAGCGCACCAACTGTTTGTCTTGACCAAGCGACAACCTCCGGTTGTGAGGAATGAAACCAATGTGGAATTGCGAAAAACTGCAGTTCATCAAATGGCCACTTGAGGCTCCAGCGAGTCAATCCCCAAACTTTACAGCAGAAATAAACATCTTTACAGCCTGATACAAAAAACTATTTTGGTCACCAATCAGCTGCATGGGTGTGAAATTTTACATAATTCACCCATTTAAATTCTATTAATTGAGGGAGTGGCCGCTTTGAGTGACAGGTGGGTGCCGTCTCAGGTCGCTAGCTGCTAGCTGTCTGCTCTGCTGCGTCACCCGGCCTGCCTCAGCTCCACCCACAATCCACCTCTTTACCCATTTTTGGATTAGTCGGGAGTTAGGCTGTCGTCACTGCCAAGTTGGCGATGGCTGGAGCCACATACTCTTCAGAAACCGTTGGGTGACATCACAAAGACTACGTCCATATTTTATTCAATTTATGGTTGGGCCTCCTTCTACATTACTTTGAAGCTGCAGTGTGTAGGATCTGGCAGGACCTAGCGGTGAGAAGTGAAACTTCTCCCGTGTGCCAAGCATGTAGGAGAACTACTGTGACCGATGTGAAATCGCGAATGGCTCTCGAGAGAGAGCCAGTGTTTGGTTTGTCCGGTCTGGGCTACTGTAGAAACATGGAGGTGCAACATGGCGTCTGGCTCCATGAAGAGGACCCACTCGGCTCATTCTAACAAAAACATTATTATTATTATTATCAGGTGTTTATATACCAAAGAAAACATACTTATTAATATTATATAATAGTCAAAAATTAGCAAACCAACTGTTTATCTTAATGTATCCAGCTCCTAATATTCTCATAAAGTAGTGGATGGAAATGTTTTTTTTGCTAATGTCTGGAAATTTGGTTAGAAGTTGCTCCACATATGGATGGAAACTTGACTACTTTCACTTTTACCTCCAGATAAAATGGTTTACATAATCTGTATACTATATATAATATACTAGACTTCATGGTCTTGCTGACAGTCACAGATCTGCTCATCAAATTTGTTCCAGGAATAATGTTGATACAGAATGGTAGGATATCTTCCTCAGTGACCTATAAGCTGTGGAAAAACACATCAGTATTCAATTCTGCAAACATGCAGAAACATCATTATAAATAATAATTCGAAAATGTTGTTTTGTATTAATACACAGTTTGGCTGTTTCTCCACGCTAAAATGCACACAGGCCTAAATTTCATATCTCGCTGTGCAGGGTGACAGCATTTTAAGAAGCCGGTGTACATTGAACAAGAGCCCTTGACTCAGCACACCGCGGTACACCTCAGTGAGACTCAGTCTCCCTCGGTAATACACGCTACTGAGTCAGGAAATGCAGCTCCGTTGCTATTCTCACCGAGAGGGCGAATGACGGGTGGAGAGAGGTAACACAAGCTCTGCATTGTGGGGGATGGAAGGCTCGGATGAGCAATCCCCGGCTTCCATGAATCGTGACTCTGTAGCCTTTTGTGTTTGTAAACAGGCGGGCGTTGCTCTCAGTTTATTTGAATCTCACAGTACATCATGATCGAACGCTGCAGAGAATGAATCTGGAGTGAAACGACTGTCGAGGTAGAGCGAGAGGTGTCGAAGGGGGTGTTCCACATCCTGGCCAGGACTTACAGAGCTGAATCCCATTAAAAACCAGCGCTGAAACCCCATTGGCTGCCGCTGATGATGGAGTGTGATGTGTGACGGGAATGATCTTGTTGGCTCAACCTCATTCATGTCACTTTATTCCCTTTATGGCTTACTGCCTCTCACGTGACCTCACATATTTTACTTACGAGTGCCTGACCGAGGCATCACACACACACTCTCCTTCAACTCAACCGCCCATCCTCCCTCTGTCTTGGTTACGTGCACACACACACACACACACACACACACACACACACACACACACACACACACACACACACACACACACACACACACACACACACACACACACACACACATTTCTTCATGTCAGCTGGGCAGTGACACTAGAGGTATTGGGCTTTGACAGGAAATCCATACAGGTGACAGATGAGCGCTCTTATGTTTGACCGGGGAGAAAATAGAATGGGAGATGGGAAGAGGAGGAGGAAAAGATGAAGAGAGTGGGGGAGGAGAAGGTGGAGAGAAAGATGGAGAGGAGGTAGCGCTTGCTTGTGTACTGTAGTATGTATGCGAGTGTGTATATCACTGTGTGTGCAATAGGAAAAAAAAGGCAAGCGGGGACACAATGATGAATGTAGTGGAATCGCTGCTTTAATGACAGTCATGATGTCCACTGAGCGAGCGTACCCTGATGATAAAAACACAGGGAAGAAGCCTGAGCCTCCTATTGATGCTTGGCTCACGACATTATACATATTGATCGAGCTCAGTGCATTTGTCCAGTCCTTAACCTAAAGCCATACCGTTAAAAAGAACTGCTTACAGTACTTCACAGCCTTCAATCTTACAAACTCTAGCTATTACTTTTCCCCCCAAAAAAACATCTTCAATGAAACATCTGGCTTTTTAAACAACATCCCGAGGAGACCATTGTATCCGTATTTAACTCATTAAACTTTGGCTGAACGGGATTTTCTCTGCAGGTCCTTAAAATGCTAATGTTCATTTCCACAGTTCAGTCGTTTCTGCTGGTTAGCCACACGGCCGTGTGAGTTTATGAGAGAGGCAGGGCGATTTAGGGTCCGCAAAGCATTCAGAGCTCAGCTGCTGATGCTGACCAGCCTTGCTATTTTAGGAGCACCTTATTAACACAGTGATGGAAATAATAAAATAGAACTGCCTGTACTGGCACTGTTTAAATGTGCTTCTTTTTCAAATTTGCAGCCTCAATTGTAAAACAAACCTGTAATATCTCTGACCCAAACCAAATTATTTCTGTAGCTTTTCACTGGGATGCAGCATAGATTGTATTTAAAGATGGACGACATGACCACTCCCAAAAAAATGAAGCCAAAATATCTTGATCGCCCCCTGGTGGCTGGCTGCAGTATAGTTCATAAATCCCGCCCCCTCAATGTTAGTGGATGGAACATGGGCCAAACTAAAAAATCAAAGTACACGTCAAATTAATTTTTCCACAAAGATGGTTTCTGTTGGTTTAGGTAGTTCTTATCATGCTGATGTTTGTTCAAGTGTTCATTTTTCTGATAAGTTTGGTTTTAATTAGTCATTTGATGCTCTAAAAAGGGGGTGAGACGTCATAATTGACAGCTGCGATTGACAGCTGCTCTGAGTGAAGTGGTCGTGGAGCCGGAGGCTCGGGAATTGTACGAGAGAGATGTAACTTTAACTTTCCATAACCGTAACCTGTCTGTGTAATAGAACATGTGTCAATTTCATCATAAATGTAGTTATAGAGATATTAAGGTTAGTTGTTGTGTCCTTTTAGCCAAGCAGCTACCGTGGTGCTAACATAGCAGCTAGGTGGCTCACGCTAGCGAGCTGCGACCGTACTCGGCTTGTGATTGGCTCGGGCGGGTGTGTTGGACTTTGTATCCCGTGTAAAACCAACAATGTGTAGTTGTCTTTGTGTAGTTATTTTAACCCAAAACATAATTTCTTTCCCTAAACTTATCTAAGTGTTTTTCTTTTGCCTAAACCTGAAGAAGTTGTAGTTTTATTGCCAAAACCTAAATAAGTTGTAATTTTGTTGTTTAAACTAATGAAGTTGTAGTTTTATTACCTTAACCTAAAGAAGTTGTAGTTTTGTTGTTTAAACCTAATGAAGTTGCAGTTTTATTACCTTAACCTAAAGAAGTTGTAGTTTTGTTGCTCAAATCTAAAGAAGTTGTAGTTTTGTTGCCTAAACCTACAGAAGTTATAGTTTTGTTGCCTAAACCTAAAGAAGTTGTAGTTGTATTGCCAAAACCTAAAGAAGTTGTAGTTTTGTTGTTTAAACCTAATGAAGTTGCAGTTTTATTACCTTAAACTAAAGAAGTTGTAGTTTTGTTACTTAAACTAAATAAGTTGTAGTTTTGTTGCTCAAATCGAAAGAAGTTGTAGTTTTGTTGCCTAAACCTTTGGAAGCCTTTTTGTTTGTGTTCAAAACGTTTCATTCAGTTTTACAACATGTTAGAACGTGTTGCTTTCACTTTTACAACGTAGTTGGCCCCTAATGACCCACATATGTGGTGCTTATAGCAACTGATAACTCCTATTTAATTGCCTGATAACAGTCGAATCGGGTGCAATAATCATGCAGTAAAAAGTAGGACAACAGATACAACTACTGTATGCCTGCACAGGATAAAAACAGGATTAAACCTGCAGTCCAGAGTGCTCAACATTCTTACATTCAAAGTGGCTCCAGAGAGAAAAACCACCAGCTCCATAAATGTGAAGTTCATGTGATCGTGTGGTTAACGAGTTAAAGTCAAATAAAAGATTCATGACACTGGGACCCAGCTCAGCCCCTTTAAAGAATGAATGTATCTACTCTAATCACTTTATCTACAGTATATTCTGCATAATTTCTTCCCATTTTAATAGCACCCACTGAACATGTTTCCCTGCAGCATCGCTCTCTCGGTGTGCCAGCTGCAGACCCGAGTGTGTTCAGTTCTCTTGCTGAAGAGAACGTCAATGGATAGTTGCCAACACTGGAGCGCCACTGGTCTTTCTTATACACTGCTCCACATCCTAAGAATCCGTGGTGCTTTGAGCGAAAGGGGCTTTTCAAATTTACATATAAACAAGTTAACTGTTTTTATTGTTTAGGAACTTTAAAACAAATTTAATATATTTTTGAGGTATTTTTCCCAAGTGGTCATGAGCCAAACTCAGTGAACGAGTCATTAAAGCTTTTAATGAAATTACTCTGGAATCAGAAGATATTGGTGTCTCTTAAATCCTGCTCCTTAAATGTTTATTGCTTTCACATGTTTTTCCACCGCGGTAGCCTTGGCTGTGATGCTGCTTAACGTAGCCAGTGTGAAGTACAGTACTTCAAGGTTTGTTTACTTCGACTGAAATGTGCTTTAAAAAAGTGAAATCACAGCAAGGACTGTAAATCGGGATGTCTCGGCCTCTGCTGCTTTAATTTTTACCATTTGTTTCACTTAATAACTGTAAAGTTTGAGCATTGTATGGAACAAAGCCGTGATATTTGCATTGCATAATAGAAGCCTCACTAACTCAGGCTAATTTGACCATCTCAACAGTTTTTCTCCGGTTATTTGGTCCCTCAGTGCTATCCCTCCGCTTGCATTAGTAAAAGTGACTAAGTTCGATAGATTTACTTTCTCCTTGGCCAGCCATTAACCCATTCACACACACACACACACACACTGTCTCTCCTCATCTTGTTTGCATGGGTGAGGCGATTGGCAAAATGGATTTCTAGGATTACACCAAATGGCTGCTAACACAATCAGAACTAGCTAAAGAAATGTGATTGGAGCCAATTGAAGCGACAACGAAATCTCATCAGCAGCTTCTGAATTGGTCGCCATGCTTGGGGGACCACCTGAGATGTGTGTTACAATTTCATTTCGTAAGAAAATCGAATATATGCGCGCCGCTCCCCCCCCCCACCCAAAAAAATATCACTGACTGCAGCCTTTGACTGTTAATCAGCATTATTCTCTGCACTGCCTCGCCCGTGGCAGCCTCAGTGCAGCACGATATAAATTATTATTAATTTGATTGAGAGACAGATCACTTTATAATGGTTAATTCATTAAGTCTATCTTACATATTTAAAAAGGTATTCTGGCTGCACTGCTGGCTTTTCCTACAAGAGCTGAACAAAGATGTGCGCCGGCCTTGTAGTAACCAGAGATAGAGAAAGTGAGAGGGCACACGCACATACAGAAGGGACCTATTACTTCTGTTTCCATGGTAACAGCTGCTTGGTTGCTTTGTCGCCATAGGAGACAGGTTTCCCTAGGAGATGAATCTGTCGTGTGTGTGTTCCTGTGTGTGTGTGTCTGTGGAGATAGCGTTTTGCCAAGGCCGTCTGTGCATCCCACAGAGGCCTCGTTTTCAGCCCTGAAGGGCTGGATAGAAAATAGGTGTGGTCTGTTGAAACGCCACTGATGCATTTCCTCCCCTTATATAGGCATACAGAGAGTAGCTCCTCCTGCTCGACGGGGGAGAGGACAGACTGGAAGCTTCTATCAGACCACTGGCGGGGAGGATTTTTATGTCACTGATTTTTTTTTTTTTTTACTCCTTTGTGTGATATTATCTAATAAAATAATATCCAGCTACTATTTTACTACATAACCAACCGTAATGAACACAATATCTACTCAGAATAAACAGTTTTAGAAACCTTTTGTTCTCCCAAGGTTGCATTTTGCGAACGCTGTCGATGTAGACAGGAAAGATGAGGAGAGAAGGAAGGCTATGACATGCAACAAACGTTCCCGGCTGGTAGCGAACCAGGGACGTTGCAGTTATATTGTCTGGGTCTTAAACCTGCAGTAGGCAGTATATTTTTGGCATCATTGGACAAAAATTCCATAATAACCTTTCAGCATATTGTAATTCAAGTGTTCTGAGAGATAACTAGACTTCTGTACCTCCTCATGGCTCTGTTTTCAGGCTTTAGAAAATCTAGTCCGTGACGGGAGACTTTGACCAATCACTGGTCATTTCAGACAGAGAGAGAGCGTTCCTATTGGCTGTTCATTCAACGGAAGAAGCTGTCAATCACTCGTGAACTCTGATTAAAACGGTCAAACTAGGCACTACGCGGATCAAATATGAATCAATATTCTGTTACTGTAATGCCTATTTCTCTCCTCAAATGTTGTCAGAAACATCTTGTAGTGTACGGTTTAGCTGTAAAATGAGAAAGTTTTCTTCGGCTGGTGGGCGGTGCTTGGTATTTCCTCAACCTGATCTTAACATAGCTGCCGGGTCACATACTTCCCGCTATTAGAATGCATTGATTTTCAAGGTTCAATGTTTATTATCATATTTATCATATGTATCATTCTACAACACAGGGTTATATAACTAAAATCTATAGTTGTAGTCCCTTTATGCTACTCACAACAACAGTCACAATCAACCAAGGACACATCGCTGAGTCCTGAAACCTCCCACCATCACATTCTTCTTCACTCAACGCATTGAGCAAGTCTAAGGCCTGATGTACATTAATAAATCTCTTCCTCCTGTCCATAGTGAAGGTCAGCCTATGACTTATGATGCAGCTCTATCACGTACAGTAGTAGACAAAAGGCGTTGCCATCGCGACATAGAACATTTATCTAAACACGCAAAATTAATAGCGCAAAAATGACTGCATTTTCTACAAGGGTCAATTTTACTCACTGGAGGTATAAAAGGCCTTTTTTTTATCTGGCTTTATATTGACAGTTAATAACAACAGGGGGTGCTACATAACACACTCTAGGAAAAGTCACAGATTGGGGGACTTGTATTCTATTTTATTGTAATAAAAAGTTACATACAATTGAAAAATATCTGCAGGTACATTTTGGACGTTGGCGGTTCCACTATAGGCCAGCAGACGCCTCCCATACTTACTCATCTTTATTTAATTGCATTATTACACTCTGTCCTCTTCTTTTACAGTACGTGATGTTCATACAACCTGAACATGCACTGTGCCACCTGCCCACTTGCTGTGTGTTCTTATAATATGTTCTTGTGCATGTGTGTGTGTGTAACAGAAATTTGCCAAGGGCCAGACCCTGCTGGACATGGTGTGTGGCCATCTGAACCTGCTGGAGAGGGACTACTTTGGCCTGACTTTCCAGGACACGGACAACGCCAAGGTCAGACACTGACACACAAAAACACACACATACACACACACACGCATTAAGATATCTTACTTGAGGAAGTTGAATATCTTCATTATAAGATCTGTAACTGAACCTGAAAGGAAAATGTTGTCCCCAATTAGAAACTATATCCTGAATCAGCTGGTGTGAAGTCCAAAATGTATTACACACACATACACACAGATGAGGTGCATGCATGCACTGGGTGTTTATTACGTGAAGTTCTTACCCATTAAATAAAAGCTGTCATGTGGTCACATTCCTATTTATCTTCCCCTCAAAGTTCTAACCTGTGGTTTACTGAATAGTACTCTGGCACAAAATGGGACTGTAGAGTATGCGTCTTTATTTGTTAACGATGTTTTTCTTGATCCATTGTGGTTTGCAAGCAGCACGCTATTCTATTGTGTAAAGTACAATAGACTTTAGTTCAGAAGATCTTCTGTTCTGGGATTATTATTGATATTATGTGGGTGGTCATTTAGGTCCTTCTGTGGTGGAAATCTTTGTAGAGTCCAAGGCCAAATATATGTGTTGACAATGAATTTCTTTAAACCTGCTTTTAATAGATTTTTGGGTCGGATTTTGTCACTGACTTCAGAGCAAATGTCAAGCAGCCTTTCAGCTGAGCAGCCCATTTAACCAGACTGTTTTCCCAGGTGTTATGAAGCGGCGAGTCCCCCGGTTGCCCTTTTAACCGTACTTAACCACATACAGCCTGAGAGTGGCATACATGGCCTTTAACCTTTTGAAATGTGATTAGACAGTATGGCCTTTTAAAAAATGGTGCACAGTGCTACAGAGCACCATGAAAGCTTGAGTGACATTAAGCGCAGAGAGTTGGACTCAACTGGCATTTATGGCCCCAATATTGATGCTTTCGGTGTTTATAAAGCCTTCATCCGTTTTCTTGTAGTATGAATATATTTAGCTTTCAACTAGGGAACAGATTTAAAAAGGGAAGAGCAGCCAGTGATGTACAGTTCTTAAAAGGGCTCTGAAAAATGTGAATATGGATCATTTTGCTGAGGTTGAATTTCTCAAAGGGACTGTCTCTTTCTTTCTTTATCAGCATTGGTTGGATCCCTCCAAAGAGATTAAGAAGCAAATTCGGGGTAAGTGCAGCACACACAGTCCAACAAATCCACGCACATATAGCAGTCCTTCAGAAAAAAAGAACCTTTCTGGTGGTTTGTCCACAGTTGGTTCCTGGATCTTTGGATTTTCTGTCAAGTTCTACCCTCCAGACCCGTCTGTGCTCATTGAAGACATCACCAGGTAGGTGTGAATACAACAACAACACCAGCACAGCTCACAATTGTCTGGAGCTAATATGTTGAATTGCCTTGAGGATATTTTTTGTTTTGGCAGGATTTATAGAGAGAACATGTTGCCTTTGGAGGCAATTGTGAAACTGTGAAAACTCTGCAGATACAGACACTGCCACTGACTTCTAGTGATGATTGATAGGGATTACTTATTGGGATAATATTGTGAATTTTGGCCAGGATAATCTTGACAGGAAATTTTCATATCGTCCCATGTCTAATTATAAACAATAGTTAAACGAAAGATCTTGTAAGAATGAATTAGGTAACTAGGCTACACAAGAAACAGTGTCACCAGTCTAATCCAATCCAATCCAAATGTGTTTGAACTCTCATGCCAAGCCAAAAACCAAGAAATAAAAGTCCAATAATCCAAGTAATCTACAAATCTACATAGGAAGTACACACTTTTGTACTGTAACACACAACATCGTACTTAATCTAGTAAACATACACACAGGAGTCCACAAGAGTAACGGTTAGCCCAGCATTAAATTAGCTAACAGTTACGTAGCCTAAAATGTTGTATTAGAAACATATTAGCCACAGACAGCTAAGCTAATGGCTAGCTCACAGACTGTATATAAGAAGTGGACGTAGTCACCGTGACATCACCCATTGGTTTGTGGACTGCCGTTTTGAAGCCTCGAGTTTGACATTTTGTCCGTCGCCATCCTGGCTTTTTGCAACCAGAAGTGACACGAGATGGTGGAGCTAAGTACAAACGAACACTGAATAAGACATTTTAGGTGACCAACAAGGTTATAGTTAACTGTCATGAACTGAAAACACACTTTGAAATGTTTAAAGTTGTAAGACGAAAACACGGACAACTCCCAGACCAGACAACACCGTGGTAACGACCTGTAAATCACAAGGGAGCCCCATCCTAAAGCATCCCCTGCTTTATGGTCTATTTGACTCTAAATGGGGTCATGCTGTACTGAAGAAGACTTGAAACTAACGATTGAGACCATAAACTCATGTTTACAATGTTTACTGAGGTCATAAATCAAGTAAGAAGTAGGCTCATTTTCTTATAGACTTCTATACAATCAGACTTCTTCTTGCAACCAGAGGAGTCGCCCCCTGCTGGCTGTTAGAAAGAATGCAAGTTTAAGGCTCTTCAGCATTGGCTTCACTTTTCAGACCCCAGAATTGCCCACTGGGCTAGCTTGGCTAGCAGTCTACTGAATGCAGAAAAACAAAATTAACAATCCCAAAACAGCCATCATAAAAAGAGTGCCTACAGATACTGTAATTCTTCAACAAGTGCATTTGGGAAGTAGCTGATCAATGCCTGTCAAAATGCATGCAT
>CAKAOI010008084.1:0-47699 GCA_916701655.1 Sebastiscus albofasciatus | reverse complement strand
ATTCATTTGGAGTCATGTTTCAGGCCACCAAATGATTCCTTTTAGCTCTGTTTTGGTCTCCACCTCTACCTCCTGAGGTAAAAAGCTGGCTTTTCAGCAGCTGAATGCTTCACTGCATTCACTGGCTAGTTGCTAAAATAGTCTGTCTGCTATTTGTAGCTGGGCAAGTAGCATAAAGTGGGTTTAACTCAACTTTCTTCACTAAAAACAGCTGGAAACAAGGCTTATGATAGCATCAGTATGAGCAAAACTCTTCACATTACACTTTTGAGTTCTTCTTAATATGAAAGTGCAGCTTTAAAATGACAAAATATAAAGCCATTGCTTTCCACAATGAGGAACTCAAGTGGAAAAGTGACCACTAAGTTGGATCATCACATGAGTCTCAACAAAACTTGACAATTAATGCTCTGAATCCATGAAATGTTTGTATAGCTAAAACTAATCTTCAAAGTCTGATTCCTCTGCCAGCATAGATATTGTTCTATTCACTTTGACAATAAAGGAATTCCCCTTTATGTCTTCAGCTCCGGTTCCCAGCAGGGCGAGCGACCTGCTGTGCCTTTTACGAACGCTGGCTTATCTAATAGCGGCTGAATATGGCGGATACTCTGAATAATGTGGCTCCAAGTGCAGTGCACAAGAAGTGCAAGCAGCCCGGGAGATGAATCGGCCCTTTGTAGACTGGTTCAATGATCACCCAAATGTTTTATTGAGCGAAATGTTTTGACCACTGATATGTGAACCATAAATATGTATTGAACACATTGTTTGATGAATAGGTTAACAATGTTTGGACTCAGCTGAGGATTTTCACTCTGCATAGCATGATATCGCTGGGGAGGCGCAATGAAGGGGAAAAAATAAATTGGAAAAGCTGAATTAGAAGGGAATCTATTGCAGTGCGTCAATACAAAGTGATCTGGGGCCGTGGGTGTTTTTAAATGCGGGGAAATAAAGGTTCGGGCTGAGAAAAACATGGAATAGGTCAGAGAGGATGTTTGATTATGTTTGGCCTGTACACAACATTTGGATCGGTCTGAGATTGCCCAGCAGACTCAAATTAAATCAAACATCCACAAATAAAACACGGTTTTGGTGCAAGTAAACAGAGGCCAACAAATAGAGTACTCCCAAATAAACAAAGTGCACTCCTCTCGTTTTTATCTGTTTGTCTAGTTGGAATGAGATCCATTCGCCTTGACAAAATGTCATGGCTGCTAACATGGGAATTTATGTGACTCTAAAACCCTCAGCTGCGAACTTACTGGACAAGGACACACACTCTGTTATAGTTTAGTCAAACTCAGTAAAGTAAAGACAGAAAAGGCATGGGGCCTTGTTCTTATAGCAACAGGAAATGCATCTTTATATCAGTCTAACCGTGATGACATTGACCATATCCAGGGCCAGATGCCAAAGGACTAAAACTGCATGCACAAAGGCAGACGTTTGCATTCATTCTGTCAGATTGGTTCATTATGTGTATGTAGACACGCACATAATGAACTGCAGATAAATACCTCATTGAAACGAATAGCAAAGAAGAACAGTGTTTGTCTGAAGGAATCCCATTGGCAAGGTTCTTCAACTGAGTCATACAAAAACATGTAAACAGCATCTAAATACTAGTTTATATGTGGGACTGATGTAGGGCTGCCATTGGCGGCTATTGATCGAGTCAGATGAAAATATTTTTGCTTTAATATGGAGCAATAGTAAATGTGCAAAGAAGAAAACAAAACTGAACTAATTGGTTTTCTTTTTTGGAAAATCTAAATTTGTATTGCTTAAATATTATCTTTCAAAATTAAACCCATTTAGTGCTTTAATGAATTATTGTATTTTAATTAAAGTATTTGATTTGATAAAAAAAAATGCTTGGCATTAGTAGTTTTAATTATGTATTATAAGCTGCTTAGAGCTAGTGTTAGCAAGTTAAACGGGTTATATTTATCTCTCTATTGCTGTGAAAACATCTCCTTCAAACAACTGTTTTTTCTTCCAAATCTCTTGCCCAAAGATTACGTTTGAACATATCATGATAACGTTAGAATTTACCTTCGCAAAATACAAATTTTTACTGAATAGAGCTTCAGAATTTAACTTAATATAACCTCCGTTGACGTTAGTCGTTAGCTCTGTTATTACAAGTAGGTCAATCTGCCAAGCAGGACTGTGCTGCCCACCGGATGCTAACAGAAAACGTTAATTAGCTTGGGGTGTTTGGGGTTAACAACGCCTCAATGCAAAGACTTTGATTTTTAGTAATTGAGTTACTTGAGTTTCTCGAGTAATAGTTGAAGAACTGTGGAAAACTGCCTCTAGAAATATAACTGTTCTCACAGTCTAAAGCCCCATTTCACCCATGAAGCTCCTGGTCATTATAGTCCTGGGACTACTTGTCAAGGAACTAAAATGTTCCTTCAGCCCATTGTTGTCTGGGTTTCCAAAGCCTTCTAAAGGCCTGCGATGACGAGGCAAATTAGTCCTCTGACGTATGAGAAAGTTCCTGTACTTTCAGAAAGTACTACTCCCCAACCAGGGCCTTTTTGGGGGGTAAAAAGTCCCAACGAAATGTGCCCGTAACTTAATTTTGATCCTTGTCCCAGTGGTTTGAAACACAATGAGTTCCTCAAAAGGTTCCTAGTTCTGGGGGAAAGTGCCTGCTGGCAAAACGGGGCATAAGTAGTACTCCTCGTGACAGGTAATCAAACCTCTCAGAGTGTCCCTTTTTAAGATGACCGACTTGATGCCTACTTTAGATACACAGTGCAGGAAGCTTGAGGCAGTGATAAGGTGCGGGGCCAGTGCAGCATAACACGATCCTGGTGACAGATTACTGTGAAGCACAGGCACAGCATGTGGCCCTCTCAGCTGCAGCATCCATTGGAAACTGGCAGCTTCTTATATCCCGCAAATGGCACTGACTTCACCCATCAAACTGACTAAAACATCAACAAATACATCACATTCTCAGTACAAGACAGCAGATACCGGCTGAAAAAACAGTTCCTAGTCGTATAAACTGCACGGAAACATACCACTGTCACGGTTATTGAAAATAACACAACCTCCCCAACTGTAATGAATCAGCATTTGGCTACGAGATTTCACACTTTAGGGTCAAAAGGTGAATCTTCGACCATGCTAACCTTTGTGGATGGCGTCATGGCAACATTACAGAATTGAATATTTTGATTCATCGCAGGGCAGCTTGAGCAGTGGCAGGTTGAGTTATAAATGTAAAAAGTGGGGGAAGGAATATTCAGAGTGGTTCTTTTCAACAAGCGTGTCACAATCATACAGGCCTCGTACTGAATCCCATAGCTGTTAAAAGCCTTCAAATGGATTGATAGTTATGACAATTTAGAGCAAACCGCAGTGTGAAATAACATTCATTTCACCGCTGCAGCATTGGGTGCGTCAAGAACAAAGCATCATAAAGTATGAGCACTTACCAAAGCCTCTTTCCATCATGCTGACCTTTTTTACATCTCAGAATTGACTTTCGTGACGATTCAGTCTCTCTAGGTGGAGCTGTTTTCTTTGTCTAGTCAGTTATGGTGCTCTCTTCTTTTTTTTAATTCATGACGAATGTACAGACATTTTAAACAAAGTGAAGATAATTGGCCATTATTGTGTGCTACCTACAAGTTCACTTGCCATTGCTTTCCAATGTGTTTCACTAGTCTAATATGATCTCCTATGTGCATTGACATTTTCATCCGATATTGTAATATGGCATATGTGTTATATTTTCCTGGTTTTAAAGGCTGCATTACAGTAAAGTGATGTAATTTTCTGAACTTACCAGCCTATTCTAGCTGTTCTGTTATTTACCTTTACCCATATTACTGATGATTATTTATCAAAAATCTCATTGACTAGATATTTTGTGAAAGCGCCAATAGTCAACCATACAACACATCGCAATATGGATGTCGAAGTATTTGGTAAAAAAAAACTGATATTTGATTTTTTCCATATCGACCAGCCCTCAGTTTCTTCTTATTTTTACATCAAAATCCAATCATCTTCTTCATGTAAAATTAAATATGACGTGTGTTTACCTATGCTAGTACCAACCAATGTTAACCAATAATATCATGAATCCATCCGTCAATCAATCTGCAACTTCTAGCAACAAAGGTGTGTGCTGTAGCTCCGTATCGCACTACATTCAAAGCCCGCCCCCTTTTTAGCGGCCCAATCAAATGCAAAGGATTTGATTTAAATCCTGCTTGTAACTGTACACCGCTCATATATTCCATTTCTCCAGGGAATACATCACAGTACAGAAGCTAAAGACGCTCTAGACTTTAAGGGGATATGTGGTTGAATAATGCAAACTATACTTTCTTTCTTCTTTCTTCAGTCTTGAGTTGAGTTTAAAATAGTTGGATTACAAGCTTTTGTTTTTTTTCCACACTGTGTTACTTGTCTCATTTTAATCAGATCAATTATAGTCGTTTTGTATATTTTAAACCATCTCTTATACAATTTATCTACTGGCAGCTTTTCTAAACTATCATCCTTACAATTGTTTCTTTCTATGGACGAAAAAGTAAACTAAATGTACCTGAACTACTTCAACACTTCAGTAATTTACTCAAATGCCCAAAAATAGCTGAATGCATAACATTGAGAATTAATGTATTTAACAGCATCTGTTTGAAAAGCAGCAAATCTGAAAAAAAACTCCATCAACTGACTTTACAGGAAATCTCTATCCTGTTGAATCGAATGGTGATAGAGACCAGCCGAGCATTTATTTATGCGAACATGTCCTGGATTATTATGACAGTGCGCAGAGGGTACTGTGTCAAGCACATTAAATGGGGATCCAAATGTCACCGTATAAAGCTGCAGAGCACGAATGTTGCGTGGGCACACTTTGAATTTTAATTAGTTCTGGCATTCATCCGGTTAAAGTGGGTGTCACCTTTTCCAAACGTGTGTCATTTTGAGGACAAACTATTCAAATGATCAACTCATTTTCAACATGTTAGGACTTTTCAGCATGTAGATGTAGGTATTTTTCTTCATTTGTTTTCTTACGCTGCAGTATACTGAGCGCTCAGTGTCACCGTAACAAAGGGCACAACAGTGAATGATGTGTTCCTACGATATTATGACAGCAAGGCATGTAATACTTGAGTTTACAACATGCATCGTGAGGTTAATTTTATGTAGTGATGCTTTGGTAAGACCTTTAAACAACTTAACTCCCTCTTAAACGGTGCAGTTAATGTGTGGTGCTGTTGTGGGAAAAAAAAGTGACAGACAAGCCACTCGATCTACATTCTTCAGCGATATGCGTCATCGACATGGATTAAAAGTAAACTGCTCAGTGGGAGACCGAGCCATTACTGTAATGATGAAAGGCAGCGTTAGTGCTGGCTTGTCAGCGAGGGAGAGTGTGCACTTTTTACCTTTCGGCTTCATTAAAAGGAGATTCAGCTGGCTTAGCCTGGAAGACCACCGCTAGCAGGGGATTGGGGGAAAGGGCGATGCGGGTGCAGGGACTCTGCAGTGCATGGGAATCTGTATGCGTGGGCTTGTATGTGTGTTGTGGATCTGTTCGCAGGCTTCTTGTCTGCGCTTTGGTTGCAGAGCTCTTTATCATGCAGTGGCCTTTTACTCCCATCACCACGCTGGTCAAAGATGAAAGACATCTGTTCCTCTGATGAGGGCTGTGGGGGCAAGAGATGTTCCTTATCGGCTACTCCACGTGGCCTTGGGATTAGCATTGATAACTGATGAGTGAAACAGGGCTTTTTTTTTGTTTTAATTAGTGGCGTCGATTCAGCAAAAGCTAAGGTGTGGGAAGGTCACCTTTTATTCCCTAATCTACATACAAATAGCAAGGACAGGCAGTACATCATCACCTCATCCTCTATTAAACATCTCTGACAAGCAACCATTTATATGTTGCCAAATTTCACTAAAATAACTAGGGATGTCACAACAACCGATACTTTGGTACCAAGTCAATACCAAACTCCTAGTTTTTTCAGGACCTAAGACTAACTAACAAAGACTTGCATCATTAGCTGTGTGTCCATTCAATTATGAAGCAAATTTTAAGCAAACTTTTGAAATGTCGCCAAAAAAGAAATGCGAATTAGGCGCGTTTCCGTCAACTGGTTTGAAGCAAAGAAACTCAGCTACAGCGTAGTTTGGTCAGACGTTGGCGCTATTGGCTACGCAACGCTGTAATCCGCCAGTAGACAGAGTAGAAGAAGAAGAGGTCGCGAACCAGAAACAAAACAAGTTGGCTTGGCCATATTACTATATATGTTGACCGGAGACGAAGACAAGCATTCCCACAATATGGGGATATCCGAGAAGACGCCAACAGAGGAAACAGCTGATCAGTCATGTGAGTTAAATGTTTGCTGCGTCAGAATTTCGTTGGCAAAGGTGTTTCCTTTATCCTTTTTTTTGAAATTTAGGAAGTTTTATCAAATTGTAGTACTTCAAAATTTGCATAAAAATATGTGAATGGAAACACGGCTATTGTTGACAACAAATCCGTGTTGATATCGGCAGGAGGAGATCTAGTTAACGTTAGCTTTTGGGCAGCACAGTCCTGCTTGGCTAAATAACAGAGCTAACTGGTAGTATACAGAGGTCACATTGAGTTACATTATGGTGTGTTCAAGCTCTGTTAAGAAAAAAAATAGTATTGGTTAAAGGTACATTTTCATATGATGTGTTCAAATGTAATCTTGTGAAACTTTGTTTATGGCGAGTGTGTGTTGAAGTAGATGGGAGTTATTGGTGGAATTTCACTGGTTTTGGCATCGACTTCTATTTTCTGGTATCGTGACATGCCTAAAGATAACAGCAAGACATCCTTTTTATTAAAATGAGAGCCTCCCAGGGAGCATTTTTGTCAATAAATGATCTAAGGAAGGAGTGACAAGAACAAAGATTATTAAGATTACTGCCTCCCCTCGAATGAACTTGACTTCATTTAATCCAATCACAGGCAATTAATCATTCAGAGGTTACTGGCAAAGTCCCAACTTGGCAGAGTAACTGATAGCTGACAGTTCATCAAGTTGTGGAGTTTTTACAGCTTTAACATAAGGTAAGTTAATCTCCCAGCACTCCCAGTGGTCCTCAGGTAGCACCGTGGGAGCAGTTTAGGTACTCAGTGTTCCTCCCGCTCTGCTAATTAGCATTACACACTGACCCCGTGACCAAGCACCAGCATCACCAGACACAATAACCACCATTTCACATCAGGGCTAAG
The DNA here is from genome assembly GCA_916701655.1 of Sebastiscus albofasciatus. NCBI lineage: Eukaryota > Metazoa > Chordata > Actinopteri > Perciformes > Sebastidae > Sebastiscus > Sebastiscus albofasciatus. The sequence goes on along the minus strand of CAKAOI010008084.1, from coordinate 40,435 downwards.
CATGACTGATTTTGCACGTATGAAACATTGATTTAACCAAATGAATGGAGTGAATACGCACCAGTTTACAGACAGCTCTTGTCTTTCCGCGTCTCTTATCGGGCGTCCTCAGATGTAATCTCGATGGAGAGCTGACAAGCTGGATGGCTAATTTCCTGACTGGGAAGCCTCGGCATGTCCACGTGGAAAACACAATGTCAGAGTCGTTCCATCAGCGACCACCCCGCAGGGCAGTGTACTAACATCTTAATTCTGGTTTGGGAATACAAGGTTTGGCTACATTTACTACAAGTAAACAACTCGGTTGGTCTGACTTGGGACTTGCTCTCTTAAAAAGGATTTTGTTGTACACATGTGCTTTGCTCTGACTGCCCCATTTTATGCCTGACTTGGTCAGTACAGTGATGCTGCAGTCTTCTGATTTCACCATTTACTTGGACATTGACAGGATTTTGAACCTTATTCTTTATTTTTCTTCACAGAATGTTTTTTTTCTGTCTGGTTCAAAACATTTTTGACATTTTAATTTGCAGAGATCAACGAAGCTCTAAAGGTACTGGGACTAACTTCTATTAGCATAATCATTAATATCCAGTTGTGGATTTCCTTCAAAAGTTTCACTTATATGACTCTCAAGCTGAAGTTGGACTAAACTGTCAAACTGTCATTCTCTCACCCTGACAATTCTTCACCAGGATGGAGACAGAAAGTAGATGAGAGGCGTTTTCATATTGAACTGTCACTTCTCAGGGACAGTATTTCCATTAGTAAATGTATTAGTGCAAACCACACAGAGCAATACGCAACCACCCACTACTGAAACCAACACAGATATTGGTTTTATTTATAAGACAATTTAAAAAAAAGGTTTTTTAAAAAAGGCTGTTATGAAAGCAAACGATTTCCCATTCATCGAGTCACCAGATCACCTTCAGCTGCATGCTAACATGCGCACAATGGCAATGCTAAGAAGCTGATGTTTTGCAGGTATAATGTTCATCATGTTGGCATCTTACTTTAGGGTGTTTGCTAATTAGCACTAACCAATGGAATGACTAATTTCCCTGACGTTTAAGTTGAAGTTTAAACTTAGACTAGTCTATAAGTAAGAAAATAATCAGAAAACAAAATTTAATCTATACGGTTTGTCCGAAAAAATATTGTGTATATTGTCAGAGCCATTAGAAATCGTTGATTACATTTTTAATGAACCAAATTGTATTTGAAATGCCGCTGAAGTCAATCCGTTCCCCAGTTAGGAATGTGCCTCATGAACCTGGTGTGTGGTGTAATATTTAATGAAACGCTAGTATCATATCGTGCAAGTTTGATTCATTGAGAACGTGACGGGGTGGAAGTAAGCCGCCGCCACTGCTGCAGGAGGTGTACATGTAAATGTGTACATTAATAGAATAATAATAAGCTTAACCGACTAGTATTGCTGGTGCCGACTTGCGAGGTTAGCAAAGTTTAATTGACTAATCCACAAACCAAATAATACAGCTGGTGCTGCTGGGAATGTCATTACTTTTGCGGGTATTCAGGCGTAAATCAGAGTATTGGACATATTGAAACTTTGACCTGATGATGACGTTAGAGGGAAAGTTTATCGTTAATATAGTTTGTTGTTGGTGCTTTCCTTAAAGCTATACAACAGTATGTAAACGGGTTAGACCTGGGAGCAGTGTTAATTCCGTTAACGGAAAACAGAAACATCCTGTTTTTTCGTTGACTTTACCAAAATCACTTTTTATTTTTGTCACCTTCCACCTTCTCTTCCGCTCTCTGTGTCACTAATGAGCAGAGTCAGGAGGACTCGGAGTAGCAAAGCTTCTTAATCAGTCAACCTTTGTTCTCCATCAGATAATGACAATATAACAAAAAAGTGAAATAAATATGACCAAAATGACAAAAGTATTGGTTTTGTCTAGACTAGATTGACTGAAACGTTTAATATGATCTGTCTAAAAAGGACATTTGGCACAGGACTAAGACTAAATTAAAAAAAATAGCTTACAAAAATGATGTATAAGTTGACTAAATGTAATGACTTTCCAACTGAGTTGTTGTTGACTAAAATTAGACCTACTAAGAAGGATACAATGACTAAAATGTGACTTAAACTAATAAGCATTTTTGTCTAAAACCCAAATCTAAAATAGCTGCCAAAATAAACACTGCCTCGGAGCTGCACATGACTTGTGAGTGTAAAAAACAGCATTCAAAAACTGTGTTTACTACTGTAGCTTTATATCTGGGCAAAACAAATGACACTATCATAGCATGTGTTCAGGCTGAATTTGTTCCAAGATTGGCATCAGGCATTATTTACTGGTTGGGGAAAACAGCAGGACAATAAATAATTTCACAGGCTTGTTAGCCAGTTGAACTCTGTGCAGATTCTTTCTGTAGGCCAAAACATAGTGGCAGCTTCCTTATTTTCTGCTCCAATAGGTGCCAGAAAAAAAGAAATACAAAATGTAAATGTCTTGATTTATGGAACCATTTAATTCTTTAAAATTGTCTTTCAGTTTATCCATTTTAATGTTTACCACAGGGGAGGAAAATAATAATCTTGGGGCACCTGCGGCTTAATTTTTGTTGTTATACTTTCCAATCCTAACACAACAGGCCAAATTAGACTGATTAGCTCAGACAATCATATTTATTAGACATATTTCACGCCCGCTGCGACAAACCCTGCAATACAACTGCTTTTCATTTCAAGTAGAAATAGATGAGTGTTTTTTCTCCTGTCTGCTCAGCGGTCCTATCCATCCATCCATATTGTAATACCTATGTGCACGAACATCTGCTCGCAAACTACGACGGCGCCGAACGGGGGGGGCGAACGCAAAGTAGATCAACTGCTACTAGATGACTGCTCTTCTGCAGTTTGTGTCAGGTCCTCTGCAGAGTATGTGCAATCTGTTCATCCAATGCAGTCTTAGATATAAACCTGTATGCCTCAGGGTGAGTCGGCTAATATCCCACAGACCAGATCACATGATCAAGGAGTGGGAATGTGAGCAAAGTCAGGCAGCTCAAAGGCACCAGGTTAGCTAACAGGCACATGGCGTCTATATATGAACCATACTGCGCCTACTAGGTGTCCTTGATTTTATAATGAGACAGTTTGTGCTCTCCAAATTATTCATAGCTGGTGGGCGGACCTCATTATTGACATTGCGAGCAATGCAAATGACTGCCATGAATATCAGAGACAAATGTGGAATGTTAACACACATTGTACGGCTCGGTTTGGCCGATTAATGCAAGAAATGTGTCTGTAAAGGGAACAATAAAACAATAGCTTATATTCCTCTTCTGGGTCTTCTTTCATCATTAGTAAAAGCTCCATTAAGGGATAGTTTCATCCTTAACACTGCAGTATTTTCCATTTTTCACATCAATACAGTATTGCATGGATCAGTCACAACTTAGCATTTATGTTGAATGTCCAAAACAACTGCGGATACACAACAATACAGCTCCGGAGACATCCTCTCCAATCGTAGCAGCCGTTGAAAAGACATGAAGAACTGTAATGATTGATTGATTGATTGATTGATTGACTAGTTGCATCACACACTTGAGCTGAAACATGTTGCTTTTTTTATAGCAAAAAGCCTCCAGCTTTCTTTGAAAAAAAATGGGTGCGATGATGCAAGAACTCTTGCTTTTTTTGCATCATTTATCAATTTGAAGTCTATTTATTTGTATTTCAAGTTTAGTTTGGAAAGAGACGCTTCCAGTAGTCAAATGATTTATGTAAGAATCATCAGGTTGAACCACAGATATGTCCTTTCTAGTTTTATGAATGATTCAAAGTGATGATTCCGTAACCTTTTCAGCAATAGCAACCACTTCCGAAATAACGATAACACAATCAGCGATACATTCAATCATGTCAGTTTTAAAAGCAATATTGACCTACATTTTAATATTAGCTATCATTTAGCTTCCATAAGCTGCTGGTCATGCCACTTTCAACACTCTAATAGGACAACCTGGTCTCACAAGAAGACATAAATTGCACAACATTACAAGGACAATATGTGTGACATGAGGACGGATTTTAATGCATATTCACATATCCAAAACTACGGTAATGTCCAGTGGTTTAGGCAACAAAACTACTTAGTTGGGTTTACGAAAAACGTCATGGTTGGGCTTGAAATAAGTGTGATTGTGTGTAAACTTGGAGCATTATTTAGCCTCTTCTGCAACAAGCTAGTATGACATGGTTGGTACCAATGGATGCCTTAGGTTTTTTAGTTTCATATGATACCAGTATCTTCACTAGCTTTAAAACTGAGCCTGCTACAACCTCCGAAAGATCGAATACAGTATTGCATAACATAATATCGCAATAGTCATGCGTCCCAATATTTTCTTACACCTCTAAAGTCATCCACACGCCTTTTCTTGCAACCGGTCTGGATGGGAATAGATGGATATCCATCATAAATTCCAACTTATTCCTGCATTCAAAAAGCGTTTTAATGATGTGTCAGTATGTTTCACCTTTCGAGCAAAACTAAAAATGGAAGAGTACAATTTTTTTTTTTTTTTTTTTTTTTTTTTGAAAAGTTGAGGCTTTTGAAGCAGCCGCATGCGAATGAGCCGGAAGGAAGGAAAGATTGAAAAGGTCTTCCTCGAGTTCACACCTTCTCTATTTGTGTAGCTCCAAGTGTCAGTTCCCTGAAAGGCAATGAGGTGTTAGAGTGGATTCCTCCGGTCGTACAACAAGTTTGTAAGGAAAAAAGAAGCTGCTGGTTCATCACAGAGGTGTACCCTGAAGCCCACAGCAGGGCCACTAATGGCCTGAAAGAAAACCCTCATCTGAATCTCCCTCTTTCTGTCTTTCTGCATCTCTATCTTGCAGCCGAATCACACGTTTTTTTTTTTTTTTTCACAGGCTTTTTATTCCCTCTCGCACATCATCTTTTACACAAACCTCCACCGCAGCTACATCGTGTGCTGTTCTCCCCGAGACGTCGTTCATCATCCTCCCCTGTTTCCTCAAGCTGAGTTTTAAACTTATCCGCCAGCCCGACTCCGATGCTGAGCAGCTCGTTTCTCAGCCAGAGCGATAACTATCTTTTGCATGCCTGGCACAGGCCGACCTGAGAACTCTCGCAGCGTCTCCTCCCCCCCCCCCACCCTGGGCGCCAACGGAGCATTATTGATTTGAAAGTTTTCCTGATTAATTCAGGTGGAGCCGTAACGGGAGGAGCGCCGCGCTCGCTGCAGTTTTGTAGTAATCAAAGTTGCGTCCGCATTCGCACGCAAGTACACACACGGAGAGAGAGAGAGAGCTCCGTCCAGAATGCTAAGCTCCATGACAACAAATTGTTATTAAGGATTTGGATTTGGATTCACCCGAGCTTACACAACTGCAGCGCTGGCTCAGACCAAAATACTGTGGTCCGTGTGAATCGCTTTGCTCCAAAAGAGGCCTTTTGCTTTCGGTTTCTTTCTTGTTGTTTTTTAATTGCAAACAGATTTATTATAAAAGCATAATGTCAGTGTTTGTGATAGCGTTTCCTCTTTAAAAAATGGATTATTTTGCTTATTTAGAATGTTTTTTTTCCAAGTGAACCACTTTCACATTTGGCGTCAATTCAAATATGTCAAAAAAGCGTGAAGACCCCGTTCTTTAATAAGAAATTAGGAACTAATTCTATAATGAGCACATGTATAAATGAAGGAATAACTACAGATCTGCCACAACAAAACATCCAGGCCTTAGGATATGTGATGTTCCAGCAGACACGCCTCTAACTTGCCCTTGTGAATTATTTATGGTTGCACTTCTCAGGACACGGGTTCGGGTGAATATTTCATGCAACTTATTTGCCCCTCGTAATAGGTTTGACTTAAGTCTGACTCCGGCGTCCTCGAAGGCAGCCCCTGCCAATTGGACGGCTAACCTCTCACTGCCCAAAGTGTAAAACTGGGCCACGGGAAAGGAATGAGAGGTCTTACTCCGTTTGCAGAGCCTGAAATGCGATGTTCAGCACTGCTGATGCAAAACACTGTGGAATACTATGTGGTGTGTTCTTGAAATATCCTTCGTTTTGTGCCTACAGTTATGTTGCTTCAACAAGAATATCTAGGTTTCTGAGCCAGCTGTGTAGTCAGACGTACACTAAATGGCTTAAATACAAATTGGGTAGATTGCTGACCATTTTCTGACATGAGGGCCAAGGTTTGGTGTAAAGTTAAGGGTGGGTTGGAATATGTCATTGCTATTGCATTTTAGTTCTGGTCTGGTTCCTCCATTGACTTTTTACAATGAGGAATAAACATGAAGTTATACAGAATGACAGATAACTTGTTGATTGGAGAGTTTTAGCGATTGCCATCCTGCATCATCAGCGCTTTCGTTGGGAATTCAACTTCCAATTGACAGAACTTTATGCAGCACTTTCATGATTCTGATATTGGGACAAAGAGTTCACAAAGAAATAGCTGATTTTAAGCATTATTAGTAATATCATCGACCACATGTTATGAATAATGACTAATGCCTGCCCTGGGCCACACCGCCTACCTGAGAAACGCTGAGGAAACAGAAACCCAGTCTGATTCCTTCTTCTGCTGTGCGTTTTTAACAGTATTAAATACTTATTTCCAAGCGACTTCACTTGCTATACCGCCTACCTTTACCTGTGGGTGACCGTGATGGCTACCTCGCTGAACTGGTGCGGAACATTGCTACTGCCAGTCCTTTTTACATTGAGTTTTCCATTGATAATGGCCATCGATAGTAGAATGTTATTTGATTTATATGTAGTTTAGACAGAAAAAAGGTTAAGAAGTGCACTCCAAATATGCCTGTAGTGGGAACAGTAAGTACGTTTTAGGTGCAAGCTCTTCTTGTGTTGACCATTCGCTCCAGTTTCGCGCTCACGTGTAAGAATCAGAACTTAAAGCGTCGTCTAAATGACGAAAATAGTGACGAAACACAGTTTGGGCATTGTTTTTTGACATCACGATAGAAGCGATATTGAAAAATAGACATATTTATATTGTGTTTCAACCTCAAACTTCTTTTTCCAGGCAGCCACTAGTTTCCTTTCACTTCACTATGATGTGAAAGTGAAGTTGCAGAAACAGTTCCTTGAGTTACTTTAGATAATCCATCAAAGTCAGGGGAAAAAAAAGCAAAGTAAAGCATGCAGAGAGTAAAGGAGAGCTTTCCTCTGACTTAAACACTGTTCACTTAAGTGGAAAAAAACACAAGAATACTAAACCGAGCTCATACAGTCTCCTCAAATGTACAGTACATTTTAACAGAGAGGCAGTGACTCAAGTGTGAACCAATGTACCATTAATATTATACCATAACTCAGCTCATAAATGTTTAAAGCGCTGTGTATATTACACAAATATAAATGTTTAACATTCACAAAACGTACATGGTTTAACTGCCTGAAAATAGACTTGTATGTTTGTCATGTTAATGCACATAGTGTGGTGTATAATTGCATGTTAATGTTTTAGGTATAAATTGCTATAATAGAGGTTTTTATTTACGTGGAAAAGTGCGTGGGTGGTGCGGCCTGTTTAGATGGCGAGTTAAAGGTGGAGAAACAAGAATTATTGTATGTTTCCTACAGTATTTGTATCCATAATAACACCACTGCATCATTATGACAGACACACGTAGAGATTTCTCCCCAACTATTCCTGCTTTTTTCACTTTATCTCTACACATGCACACGCGGCACTTGACAAAACAGCTTGGATGGAACTCTAAATGCTGAGGGGGAGGAAACCACATTCATCCATCTTTCAAACTGTGGGGGCTAACATAATCCACCCGTGGGTACAACTCCAGGAGCATTGTGTTCCAAGCGCTCACAACAAGTGCCTCCAGTCACCGGAGAGAAATGAATGGAAAGCGGTGCGTCACATGCAGAATGTCAAGTCCCAGAATATGTGCAGAACCGCGTTTCGTCGAAAGCTTTCAGGCAACAAGGTCAGGATAAGTAATGTTCAAGTGTTGCCGTTATTGATGGGAATATCTGTGATTTGCACTATGCGCCATCGCTTGTTCTATTCACCCAAACCTAATGAATCAAACATGTTGTGTACCATGAAGCTGAACAGCCCCACTACAGCTCTTTCTATTTCTTCTTCGCTTCAAGACTGACCTTTTCCACCCATAATAGCACATGTTTTCAACAACTTCTTCCTAATATGAAGTGTTCTCTGCTCTTGAAAGATACATGTGGCCATTAATTGAGCCAGTTTTCTTCTTCTTTTTTTTTGTCCAAAGTGCACATCGTGTTCTCCACTTCACTCTGCTCTTTCAGAAACGGTGACTCATCAGGTGCATTTTGTGTGTTTTTGTTTGTGTGTCTTTCATGTAATTTATTCATGTATTCTGTAAACACCACATTTTCATTCATCTACAGGTTATCTTAACCAAGTAGCATTTATTTTTTTTTTCATCTGAAGTGTATGACGCTGTTCTGCAGACTCTCCTCTTCTAACGGCGACTACCAGAGTCACAGAGTAAAGCAATGTGTTGCATCAACGTTAGTCTCACTACTAGTGTTCTTGCCTGTGTGGCTGCTCTGACACACAGTATATCAGTGTTCAAGCTTCTGTTGTACTGTTGTGTAAAACGTTCTAAAATGGGTGTAAATTATTGTCAATTATAGATAAAAATGACCCGGGCCATTCAAATTAATGCCAAATCCATGAATGTTATACAACATTTAGTATGATGTTAAGAATCCAAAGTATGGCTGAACGATTTAGAAAAATGATTTTGATTACTTTGACTCATGTTGCAGATGCGTTATGATTTTAAATATAAGAGGGATTGATAATGTATGCATCATTATTCTCATTTTCATTGAAAAACCAATTAATTGTTACTGTAGTGTGATTTTTGCAGGATCTGTAGCAAACACAAATGTTTCCTTAAGCCTGTAGAATATGATATGTAGACCAAAACATCTCTGCAACATAACAATATTTATTTTATATGTATTGTCTACGCCTTTATTTAAACGTTATCGTATTAATTTCCCTAATATTTCACTCAGTTGGCATGATTTTTTGTGGAATTATGTTTTTGGGTTGTCCGTCTGCCCATCTGATTTTGGTGATTGAAGGTCACTGTGACCTCACTTAACACATTTTTGGCCATATCTCAAAAATTCGAATTGCTCATACGCTAATTATGACAATTTTGCACAGATGTCTAACAGGATAAAATGATGAAGTGATGACATTTTGGACAGATATTGATGTAAACTGCAATTTGTCTGGTTGGCAGAGACAAATAACCACGAGGGGGTAATTCTAGTTATTAGATGCATTTGTAGAAAACCCAAGATACCAATTTCTAATGTTGTCTGTTCATGTATTATGATTTAATTGTTTTGACGTCCATGTACAAACATGCAGTCTGTATGAGAATCGGTTTAAATGTGGAAATCTCTGCACTAAAAGGGAAACTGTCCTCCCACTATATCCGAAGCTTCAGTAGAATTTAGTATCTGAGAACAAAAATAGCAAAACAGGCTTAGTCTTTGCTCACAAATCCAAATACTACTTTTACACCCAGTGAACAGTGAGGCAGATGAGAGGGAAAGTAATCCCCGCTAACCTATTTGAAATCCAGGCCAAAACAACAGCGCTTTGCAGATAAAAGTCTGCTTTAAACCCCCTCACGAACATGACCCCCCGACCTGGAATATCTCAACTAATTCCGCACGCGGTCGATAGATCCAATTGAAAGCGCCGCATCATTTCACGGGGAAGGAACTATTTATTTTTCGCCCCTGGGAGGAAGTCGCGATTGCGGTCCAATATTCTCTGAACGGCTTATTATCAGCTGGGCTGAAGTGTGTGTGTGCACATACATGCAGACGCGCTCCTCGCCTGACACGGCTTTATCAGTGCAGCGCCGGTCCAGCCCACTTCTCTTTCATTAACACCCTAATTAACTTTTCATGAAGTCCATTTCCTGCTTGTTTAATTAACTGACCATCCCTCTGTTGGCCAACTCAAGCCAGACCTGAGGGGGAATGAGGCGGAGGAGCCGAACCACAACAAAACTTCACTCTGACTTCCCGGTTTCCTCACCTGATTTCATAATGCGCCGCGTTTTGTGTAACATTCATAATTCAGCCCCTCAAGTTGCGCCGCTTCTCCCCAAGTAATGAAGTTTTTATTATTCATGTCGCCATAACGACACGTTAAAGTTGTAGATGCACACTTTGGTGGCGAGTTTGTGGCAAAAGTATAATTCATACCTTCGCCTTGAGGATCGTCTAGAGGAATGCGCGTCGCGTTCTATCTCCTTCACCCCAGTCAATCATGCAGACGGTTCCTGTCACACCCGTAATGGACCTAAATCACACAAGTGGAGACCTATTAGATTAACCCATGTGATCTATCATCACCCTTCTCTGTCTTATCGAGGAATGCAGGTGCAATTTACCCCGGCGGCAGCCATTAGAGCCACGAGCGGCGACCCCGTATCTTCCTCCGGGATGAGCGGGACCTTCAGGAGGCAGCAGTGTGTGGAAATTAAAAAAAAAGCCCTCCCTCCCCTCTTTCTTTCTCCTTCTCCCTCCTTTGTTAGCTATGCCGGGGTTTTTTTAATCAGATATGGCCGATGGGAAATACAGATCCCCTTCACGCCAATCCTCCCGCCTCGTCGTGATCGTTTCCATGGTAACACGGAGCGAGAGACGTCAGTAAGCGGCAGGAGTCGCTGTAATTATGACTGATCTCGGGGAGATCTATGGGAGGAGGGGAGACGCTGCCGAAAAAACCTCTGGCTGCAATCTGGCTAACCTCCCTGATGAGAGCGACACAGGCGGAGAGAAAAGAGAGAGGGAGCTATCGAGTGACATTAATGACAGGATTGTGTCTCTATTATTAGTTCTATTTGTGCTCGTATACACTCATGTGTTGTATAACATCTTGGGTGGCTGTATACTCCTTGAAGAATTGTAAACCTTTTCCGTTTAATAGCAGTAAATGACAAGTCTACAAACTACATCTGTTTGCGCTCCACAATTTTCCGGGATGCCGAGCAGCTTTATCTCGCACTCCCTTTGTCACTTTTTCAATCAGTCACTTTTCATTTCAGATAAATATTTGACACTAACGCCGTCTGCTGAAAAGGGAATAGTAAATGTTCAGCAAAGTAGGGAAAACAAGCTACTGGATAATTTATAACACATGGTGAAAGTGACATTCTCCATCAAAAAACATAATTTCTTATCACTTGAAGCTGTGTATTTCTCCATTTTATTTCAAACAACAGCAAATATGATGGTGCATGTAGCATTGACACAGTAAAACCATTAGTAACACTTAATAATAACCATTATGAATTGGTAGTTAATTAAACTTAGTAGTTGTGTTACTGTTAACGCGATAATAACGCTTTAACGCAAGTTTGTTTTAATGACAGTAATTTATTTAACGCATTAATGCAACTTGTGATTTTAAGGTTGTAGTGGGCTCAGAGTGAAGATACTGGTATCATATGAAACTATAAAACTTAAGGAATCCATTGGTACCAACCATACTAACTTTTCCAGAAGGAGGCTAAATAACAATCCAAACTTAGGCTACATTTTGCCGAGGAAAAACTGTCATGTCCATTTTAAAAGGGGTCCCTTGACCTCCCTTTAAGGTGCATTCTGAACCGATAAAAAAGTCTGATTAATTTGCAATTAATCACGATTAAATATGGACAATCATGCGATTTAATCAAGATTAAATATTTTAATTGATTAACATTACATAGCGAGATATCTGTAACACTTTGTTAATAGTTAATAATTGGTTTGAAAACCACCTATAATTATTATTTAGATGGATATTATAAAGTTGCAACTGTAATAATTAGTTAAATGGTTAATAAATACTTTGTAAAGCAACTATAAACATTATTTAGATCGATAGTTAATACTTTGTCAATGGTTAATAATTGTTTTTTTGGTCCATCTATCTATGTAATGTTTCTCGATGTTTTACAAATCATTTGGTAACCACTAACAGATACTTAATATAGTATATAAAAGTTATGTGTGCATTGATATACTGTTAATAAATTGTTTACTTATGTAATCAGAATGCAGCTATGATACAAAATAGACTAATTATTTCATATTACGCAAATTAATCACGAAATAACAGATATTATAGCATTGTTAATAATTAGTAAACATTATTAATTATTGTTAACAGTGAAATAACGATGAACTGAAGTGTAATTAACTTTCAATTCACCATTTTATAAATGATGGTTGTTATAAAGTGTTACCAAAGCATAATATGGGTATTTGCCAGTATGTTTTTGGAGGTTCAGATGCCAATGAATGGCTGTCATGTCCCCCAGAGTTGAACACTTTGGCCTGCTGGTGGTGCTAGAGGAAAAGTCAGGGATCACCGAAGTCAGTAAGAGTCATCCTCTGGGGTCAACGCACGTCAGTACAAAATGTCATGTCAATCTATCTGATAGTTGTTGAGATAATTCAGCCTGAACCAAAGTGGTACACCGGCTGCCATCCCCAGAGCCACTGCTTGCTTGTCTAAAAAAATAATGATTATGTGTCCTTTCATTTCTGCAGAGAGTGAACTCAGGTTACCTTCTAAAACCCAGAACCGAGTGTTCTAAATAATCTTAATTGGACGCAACAAAGAGCCTTCTGGGCACAAAAAATCAACTTGTGGTAACTAATGACTTCATGTATTATCAAATTGGCAGCACCATGTGCACTTATATTGGATATCACTGAGTAACCGCCTAATCAAAGACTTATTTTCTCATGCTGTTTTAAGGCAATACTGTATGTGAATTTTACATGGACGGAGACTAACGGTGGTCCTACTCATTAGCCGGACTCCCCGTCGACTGACATCACAGTGAAACATAGACCTCATTACCTCCCTAAATCAGGATGGATCAGAGCCAAAGCCTCACCTCACCTCTCCGTGTGAAGGAGAAAGTGCATTCTGCATTAAAAAGTGAATTATCAAAACCCGCGGCGATGTTAAATAAATGCTGACGCGGTTCTAGCGTGGCAGATGGCCATCAAAAAAAACCAAAAAACAAAAAGTATATCATCAAAATTGATTTACAAAATTGGCAATCAAAATGGAGAGGGAGTTTTTGATCCCACGAGTCTTAGTTGTTATAAACTTAGGGGAACAGATGGTTGAGCAGACTAGAGTTGGGGGAGCTGCTTTGAAGATTTAATATGTGTGTATGTGTACTCCTTTCTAATCTTTGTCCCGTCTAGTTCAGTGTGCAATATGAAAGCCAAAACAATCAATGTGCATTTCATATTTATACATAAATCCCTCCAGACGTATTGCAGAATGCAATGCAACATCACAAGGCATATGGACACCATATTTCTACTGAGGATAAGAACTACACGTAACCTCAATAAATTATCCCATTCATTTAGCAAATACTATTACAGTAAATGAATGAGATCAATAAGGAGAAGTTGGCAGCCTCCATCAGTCTCGGCACTGCATTTGACACGGTGTACCACAAGGTCGAGCTTCTACTAGACATTTCACAGATGGCCGGAGGCTGATTTCTACAAAGCGGGAGCTGGAATATGCAGCTTTATTCTAGCTTTAAACTTGAGCTGGAACCAGTGGGGCAACCTCCGGGTCTGAAAAGTGAAGCGAAGTGCCTTAAACTTGCATTCTTTCCAATAGCCAGCAGAGTTGGAGAACCATGAGTTTATGGTCTCAATCGCTAGTTTCAAGTCTTCTTCAATACAGCATGATGTTCATTTGGTAAATTATGGTCCAATTTAGAGTCAAATAGACCGTAAAGCAGGGGATGCTTTAGGGCGGGGCTACATCAGATAGCGCAGATCGCTACCACGGCGTTGTCCGGTCTAGGAGTTGTCTGTGATTTCGTCTTAAATCCTTTCACAGTGTGTTTTCAGTTCATGAAAGTTAAATGTAACATTTTGGTCAAAAATGTCTTGCACTTAGCTCCACCTTCTCGTGTCGCTGCTGGTTGCAAAAAAAAACCAAGATGGTGATTGCGAAAGCTAACTTGAGGCTTCGAAACAGCAGTCCACAAACCAATAGGTGACGTCATGGTGGCTGCGTCCACTCCTGTCATAATTACTACTGCCGCTAGAGGTCGCTGTCGTCTTCTTTTATTCTTCTTTCAGTGATCCCCCATGTGAATCGATGATAAAACCTATTAGTAGGTGTAGTAGGCCCCTTTAACTCCTGATAACGGCCTTTTAATGACCTAATAACAGTCTAACCAGCTAACAAGACAGCATTGAAAACCCCCACACAAATTACACAACTAATAAAGGAACTGGAACTTTAATCGGAGGCGGTATTAGCACCATAACCACTAAAGATTTTTGCAGGCATTTCCTATCATGTCATTTTTCAGTGTTATCGTCCCTTTATCTATTTCTGCATCTGCATGCCTCCTACATTAACAATTATTATAATTAAGTTAAGTAAATTGAATCGCTTTTGTTAGCTCTGCCTGTTGTGTTTAATGAATCAGTCCCTGACATGCCGTCTCAGTACATGTTGAAGTGCAGGTGTGTGTGCGGCAGCCCATGTGCGTTATTGATATCATGCTCTGACTGTCAGGCCAAGGGAGCCGATCTGACATGTGATGAATTGGGAGCATCTGCACTCAATTTCATCCGGCCTGTGGGCATCATTTTCAGTCAATACTACCTCTCAGCGTCTGTGGACCTTATTTAAGTTCTGGGACTGAGATAATCCCCGGATCCTTAGTCTCACTGAGGTCTGCTGTACACATAAATAATGTAGAATAACTGCAGGTGGTGGAATTTAACAGGTCGACTTAATTAACGCCTTTTATGAGCAGACGGCATGTTTGTACTCAATCCATTTTAGGATGTCTTTTTTTTTACTGCGGATTGATTTGTTTTCATATAACAACATATAATCCATGCTCTCTGTATCTATTTAACTGATTATTAAGTACAATATGCCGACTGTATGATCTTTAAACTGTAGTTAAAGGCAAACGTTGATACGGTGATCTCCCGTCGTTCCTCGGGGGTTTTGACCTGCATAAATGTAAAATGGATTTCACTTCAAAAGATGCCCATGAGGGACTCAGGACACACTCTCAAGCTCCGACTGCGGGTCTTTCCGGGGCATGTGCCAATGCATTTGGGGCGCGTATTTTTCTGTGATAACATTTCCTACACAGTGGGATAATTTTTTTATTTATTTTTTTCTCCGGAGGAAGCGGTTTTGCTCCTGTGAACTCAACATACCCGACTGATGAGAACAGTGAGGGAGAGGTGCCCTTGGTCCGTCTCCAGCGTTATCAGAGCGCTGAGCCAGCCGGAGCCGAGGGGGTAGATTTCCGCACGTGTATCGCACACACACACACGACTGAGTTACACGCTACGCGGTGCATCAGGGTGTGAGGCAAAAACCTGTGAGTGCACAGAGCCGATACCGAGAGCTATGTGTTTGTGTTGTATCTGTCTCTCACGGCAGCCTTCTGTCTGTATCTGGGTGTTTATGCAGCAGGACGGAGGCTAGAATCTAGGCTAAAATTATCAGACACAAGCCAGAGCACGCCTGCATAATCACTGACTCGGGCTGTGCCGCCTCCCTGCACTGGAAGCAGGTGCTCTTGCCCACTACTCCATATCAAACAGACTTGGCCCAGCAGTTGAGACATGTGTAATGAATGGCCAAGCAGGTCAGGAGAGGTCCAGCCTTTTTAAAATCAGCTTAAAAAAAAAAAGCTTCCGATCGAGCAAAAGAAATAGCTTTGAGTTTATTTGACCGTTCTATCTCGAGTTTAAAGCACATTTTAATTTATACTCTGGCCTTTTAAGTAACTGTATATTCAAAATATGCCAAAAAGGAGTTCAGCTAGACAAATGATTAGAGCCAGAGCTCCTCTGCACGCATAAATTATCTCACTGGTTGAACTTCAGCGGGTGAAGTTAAAGAGCCACTATTTTCTTTTACTGGCTTCACAACATCAGACAATTTAGCCATTTTAAGTTATGTAAATTAAGTCATTAGCAGAACCGACTTTCAGCTAACCATACTGGGCTTCTGACTGCATATTATTACAGTCATTAGTGCAGTCACACCATAGACTGTTTATATATGTGGACTAATCACGTGCCGAGAGCGGCCGCAGCTTGTTAGCTTGTTAGCTTGAGCCACCTAGCTGCTACGTTAGCACCACAGTAGCTAACAATTAACCAAAATACAGTATCTCTATAACTACATTTATGTTTAAATTGACACACGTTCTATTACACAGACTGGCTCTTAGTTACTCCATCAGTAGAACCCTCAGGAACAAGCTCACGACGCATTGACACCTCTGACAGAAAAGTTAGTTACATCTCCTCTTGTACAATTCCCAAGCCTCCAGCTGCGCAACTACTTCACTCAGAGCAGCTGTCAATCACAGCTGTCAATCATGACGTCCCGCCCTCTTTTTCTAGCATCAAATAACTCATTAAAACCAAACTTATCAGAAAAATGAACACTTGAACAAACACCAGCGTGATAAGAACTACTTAAAAACACGGAAACCATCTTTGGGGAAAATTTATTTGACGTCCAGGTCCCATCTGGTAACATGACCTATACTGCAACCAGCCACCAGGGGGTGATCAACATGTTTTGGCTTCACTTTTTGGGAGCTGTCATATCGTCCACCTTTTTATACAGTCTATAAGTCACACAGAGGACAAGCGGCAGCATGAAGTACACTGAAAAATGACACGATTTATAATAAAATAGTTGGGTTATTGATTGTGGTGTTCTACAATGGAAACGGCGAGGATAATGACAATAAGGCTGTGCTCTGTTTGGCCTTGCCGGCGTGTCGCTTGTTGTTATGTCGTTAAGTCTCAATTAGCTGATGATTAAACAGCAGCACTGGAGACGCTGCAGTAAACTTCTGTTGTATCTTTTAACAGCTTTTACACGAAACAGTGAAGTACTGTTTTTTTTTCCATTTTGGATCTGGCTTTGATGAAAACAGACATTTATTAGTGTGTGTTGTTCAGTTGTGCTGCACAAGCCATCAATTTAAAGTCTTTGTTTTTTTGTTTCTTGTTGGCACAAAATGCTGATCAATTCTAAGATGTAAGCTGCGAAAGAAGTGTCCTGTCAACATCATTGGTTTAGTGTATTGTATATGTTGTAGTATAGTATAGTATAGACAATGTAGTCGTCCTTCCGTTCGTTAACGCGTCACACTTTCGTTTCCGGAGCAAAACTCAGAAACTATTTAACTTAGGAACTTCAAATTTGGTATAATGGTTGACAGTGTGGTCTAGTTGTACCTTTTATGGGTTAGAAGGTCAGGGTGTCCAATTTTTGTTATATTTTGTCCAAAAACTGTGATTTTTTTTCAACTTTCAAAAACCTTGAGCCCTACTTTAGCAGTTAGTCATGCTCACTTTTACCTTGTTACCATGGTGATGAAAGAATGAACTACTAGAAACAACAGTGTATTTTTTAATGTATGTGTAATTGCAGTTGAAAAAATGATAGTAAATTGCAATATATCTTATTGCAATATGTTTTTTAAAATTGCGACGATATTGTATCATTAGGTCTCTAGTGATTTCCACCCCTGTTATCTGATATATTTGTACAATATGTTGCTCTTAGTTACTCCATCAGTAGAACCCTCAGGAATAAGCTCACGACGCATTGACACCTCTGACAGTTTTATGAGCTTTTCTTGGTTATACAGGTGTTTCAATACCATTAAATGCTTTTTTCTACGTAACTTACAGGCCTGTTAAAATGCCAATGGCTTGGCGGATTTTCGACAGGACACGCAGTGAAATCCCAAGTGTCACAATTGCCTTACACGGGCGTCTGACATATAGACATTTACTAACACACACACACACACACAGTAGCCTGGAGACTACAACTAGAGCTGAGCAAACAGGACAGGTTTTTACTGTTTTTTTCTGTTGTTTTTGTCCAAAAATGTCTACCCGCTGCTCGCCCTGCACTGGCTGTCAGTATTTCACCTGCGCCGAGGAAGCAGACGTCCATGTGGGTATATACAGATGTTTACCTCGTGGTCTGACCCGTCAATGACTTGACGGTGTGGACATAAAGATCAACCCATCAATAGGCTGGACAGGAAACAGTTCAGCAGACCTTCCCAAACAAGGGGAAATGTTTTCTTTAAACATACTCTTTTTTTTTTATTGTTACCCACCTGTCTATTGTTTGGAAGAGCCCAGACTCAACTGAAATGCTTCACTTGCTGCTTACACCGTGTGACTGATACGTCTGTCTTCCCCTCGCTGGCAACCGACTGAATAGCTGTTCAGTTTGTTAGCTGTAATGTGGACACCACAGGTGTTTTGGTGGCAACTAAGAGGTTGCAGTTGCCATTTTATCTGCCTGATTAATCTGCCATGTTGAGTACCGGCTGTTAAATAGGCTTTTTTTCACTATAATGCATTTAGAAAAGAGACATAACCGCGCGTATAAAACGCTCTAAAGCTGGTTGAAGGTTTATTGAGTAGCTTCCAGTATGACACTGCCTGTAAGTACTGTGTGTAATAAAGGAGCACTCATGCTCAATGGGAGAGGGTTTCATAAAATTAGCAATCATCAAGGATAACAACCAGTGGCATGTCCAGACGGATGTAATTGGATCTTGTGCTTGTTGGATATGAAAGCCTTTGGATTATTTGGGCTGTACTTGATATTTATCTGCTCGTTCTAACTGTCGAAATGGCTCCAGAAGTAATATTTAAAGGTCCAGTGTGGGGCATTTTGGGGGCTCTATTAGCACCAATGGAATATAATATTCAAAACTGTGTTCTCATTAGTGTTTAATCACCTGAAACTAAGAATCATCGTGTTTTTTTAGCTTAGAATGAGTCCTTCATATCTACATAGGGAGCGGGTCCTCTTCATGTAATCCACCATGTTGCTCCGCCATGTTTCTACTGGCTCTATTGAGAGCCTTTCTCATTTTTTATGTTACCTGAAGTTCTCACGCTTGTGATACTGCGGTAACGTGAGCCGCAGAGTGCAAAACCGTGATACCGCCAGCCACCATCTTACTTCTGTTGCTCCTAAAGTAGTGTTATTATGGTAAAGATGGCCTTACGGCTATCATGGTTTTGCACTCGGCTGTTCACGTTACCAATCTTGGACGTCGACGAGTAAGCGGAGGGGTACTTGCAATCTGCAACCACGCCACTAGATGCCACTAAATCCTACAAACTTTACATTTAAAGCTAGGGTTGGTAGTGCTGTTCAAATAATTTTTTTTGGAGCTAGTGTTTTTAGCTACTTTCATTGGAAGAGAGTTGGCAACACTAGGCTGAGTTTTAAATCTGGTGCACTCTTGTACTCGTTTCTCATCATTACCAACAAGACCTTTAAGGGATTAGGTAGATATTTTGGAAAATACAATTCACTTTCTTAGATTTAGACGAGAATATTGATACCACGCTCATGTCTGTATGCTAATAATGAAGCTATAGCAAGCAGGCTATTAGCTTAGCATAAAGACTAGAAGCAGGGGGAAACAGCTAGCCTGGTTTTACCCAAAGTCTAGAAATGTCAGCTTTATGTAAAAGCTACATCCTCCATAACTGTCCCAAGGAATTTGAATTGTCCAGTATTGTCTTACATTGTCAGACCATATCATGCTGTAATTATATACTTCACAGTAGATGTTTTTTTACATTTGTAATGTAGACATTATGCAATCATTAATAGCCAAAGTGACTGCAAATATTTGATTCTGTTTGATTTAATTTATTATAAACAACATACATATAGAACACTTGTCCAAATATCCCCAACAAGAACAACAACAAAAAACTAATTTAGAAAAAAAACAGGTTCCACCCAGGATGGGACTTAAAATGTAAAGACCAAAGAAAAAAAAGAAAGAATATAAAACACACTTTAAATAGCATGAAACACCAACAAGGTTTTCTCCATAAAGTTGAAGAGTGACACAGGATAAAACCACTAAAAGTGAATACAACTCATTTCCATAGTGGCCCTGGCTGGCCACAAATAATGATAACAACAGAGACTGCTGTGCCTCTGCTACCTTACAGACTTAACCGGCGTCTGTAACACACAGATGTATTGTGGGTATTACTCATTGCGTTTAGAAACTTTAATAATATCCAAATTTCTCAGGAGATCTGGTAAGCTGTCCTAAATCCCACCCAAGTATCATTATTATTGGGTCCAATGGCATTTGGGCCTAGTTTGAATGAAATATTGTTACTGAGGTGGTAAAATGACAACTGAATTTGATAGCTTAAGTGCATGTTACAGTTTATGGTTTGTATAAACAAATTTATTTTGAATCTGTCATGAATCTGGCAAGCTGATACGAATCGGGAAATAATCTCGTCAAAATGATTCTCCAACTTCCCTCTTCCGAAGAGTAAACCCTATTAAGTTGGACCAAATATCACTTCCTTTTCTATATTTGGACGCCCTGCTGCTTTTTTCCCTTCGCTCCTGTTATCATCTCGCAGCCACGCTCCTAAATAATATTATGCTCAGCCTGTCGAAAATGGACTTAATGGAACCATTCATATTGAAATGTATTCTGGCGTTCACCTACTCTAACTAGGTCTCGAGGCTTTCCTGCATCTTGTGGATTTAGTCGGTTAGTGGAGCAGAGAGTGGGGAAATGAGGCTATTTGCATCAAGAACATCGCAAACTTTTCTCTCAGTCAATGACAGGGCCGGGGTGAAAAAGACTCCTCGGGGCTAAATATAGCCGCGCGGTCTTGTGTGTTCTCTCTTCGACCTACACAGCTCCTTCATCCCCTAACAAGCTCGAGAGAAACAAGCCCGCATAATAAAATCATAACGCCATTAAACTTGGGGAAGTTGGAGCCATTACGCGCGGCCAAATTACTCTTATTAACCCCCAACAGCAAGGATTAATCATTGTACAAGTGGAACTTTGCTCGCGCGCGCGCCCACACGCATACACAAGTGCAGACGAGGGCGCACGCGGCGCAATAGTTGTGATTAGTCTTGTCATTTAGATGGAAAAGATCGTAATGATTTCATAATTTTGACCTTGGCCGGAGGCTTGATTATACACATGGTTCTAATGTGCTGAGGCAAATGATGATTGATACCAATAATGACTGCTGCCAATCATTGCTCATGATACCTTCAGGGTCCAGGTGGCGGATATTTAGCTAAATGAGTGGAAAACGCATCTAAACACAGAAATTACATCACAAACAGATAGATATTTATTATATATTCTTCACAAAGTACGAATATTATCCCCAAGCTAAATTGTTTCTTCTTTCCCCTCTGTTTGTAGTTCATTTCTGTCAATAATTGCTGGTTTGCAATGTGACAAAAATTGGAAGAAAACAGTACTCTTCTCCACAGAGACGCTCACTCAGTAATCATGTGTTGCATCGAATACCATTGTTCCATTACTTTTTTTTTGTTTGTTTGATGTTTTGTGAAATAAAAGCAAACCTGTAATAAAAAGAAAGATGAAAGAGGCTCAAAAAATCACGGTCGAGAACAATTGTGTATGGGTTTTGGAATGATTGCTGTGCAGCTCTTCCCGGATCCACTCGTCATCAGACACAGATAAATCAATGATATTGTCTTTTCTAAAAAACACACAGTCATAGGTTTGTTTTCCCGAAATCCACACGGGCAGGCTGCTACAAAAATATATGTGTTGTTGCTCACCCCCTTGTTCTCTTGTATCCCACGACATGCACCCCCGCCACGCCTCTCCTTATTTCTCCGGAGCACTCAGGTGGAAAAGCATTTCATTTGCTAAACAAAGTGGAAGGCTGCCACAACACAGGGGCGTAATGGAGAGTGATGGGTGGCCCCCATACCGGGAACCATGGTACAAAACATAATTACTCCTCCTGTCAACATCCCAGCATCCATCACTTACCGCTGTCGCCCGCTAAAGGCTCTGTGCCACTTCCAACAAGACACAAAGCGTGTGTGTGTTAGGGGTGTGTATTCATATGTGTGTCTGCTAAACATCGGGCACGCTCGATTGATTATTTGCGGGCATTTGTGTGTGTCTGTTTCCTATTAAAAGTGTGTTTGTTTGCATGCAGCTACCCGAGCGAAACCTCCGAGGCACTCATCTGGATGCGTCCGTAAAAAGCCGCGCGACACGTCAGCATGTGACTTTGTGAACTCACTAAGTAGAAGAGATATATTTTTGGAAGAGGCATATTTTAAGACGCTGATTACTCAAAGCGTGACCGCGAACCGTGCAACAACAACAACAAGGAGAATCCATTTTGCAGCGTGTACCGAGTGAAATGCCCCAGTCATCAGAATAAATTTCCCATGAAGATGTGTGTTTATCTTCTCAACCCCGCCGCTTAAAAAGCTCTCTTTTGTAAAAAGCATCCAAACACCATCGGAGGGACTCTTGTGGGCTTCGTTTTCAGGTTGGTATGCATTATTGATGGATGAGAGAGTTAGCTTGCAAAAAAAGTTTTGTGCTTAGGTTACTAGAATATTTACAGAGAGTAAAGCAGCAGCAGCTCTAACATGTAGTATATAACATGACCATGGACTGGGAATTCATGGCTCACAGCTGGGCACTGTAGTTTCTAGGTAACGCTATGCAAACAGGAGTAAATAATGCATTTGCTGGGGACTATTTTCAACCCTGGATTAATGCACAGCAGGGAGTATTTACGACAGCAGTATGGTGTATGTTAACTTTGCGAGCCAGATGGATTGTTACATAGAAGCATCTGAGAAGCTGTCGTTGGAAACTGTTTTGGAAAAAAGGGGTAGGCACTTTCAAAATATACTTGGCAGGTGATTGGATGAAGCATCTGTCTATCAATGGCTCACTTCAACCAATCAGATCAACGAACCATATTTCGGGAGAAGCGCTATAATATCAAAGGCTTCAGTGCCGTTCTTTGCTCATTGGTCAATGAAGAAATACCACCCCGCTTGGTACCCCATGTTCGAACAAACCACAGAAAAAATGCCCTCTTGGATGCCCCAAAACATGATAAAGAGCCCCCTAGGGTGCCCTTCAGTATTGAAAATGCAAGAAAGCATCCTCTAGGGTGCCCTTCCAGTAGAGAAAACACAATAAAAGCGTGATAAAGTGCCCTCTATGGTGGCCTTAAAATGGTGAAAACATGCTGCTGTGCCATATAGGCTGCCCTACATGCTAGAAAACCTTGGTGCCCTTTTTATTTTTCTCACCCTTGACCCTCAGACAGCCTGAGACCGCCACTGGTATTAGACGTCATGAAAAGGCATGGATTCCTTTGTTTTGCACCAGTTTGGAGCAGTCGTAGCAATTACCCATCAACTCTGGCATTGAGATATAAAGCATTGTATCGTCTACCTGGATCTAAACTATCACATATCTGTCTTTTAACTGCATCAGTTATGTCAGTTAGCGATGATTATATAATGTTCTCTTCTGTTACATATCCGGGATCTCAGAACAAAAAGAGTTTATTTAGAGTCCAAACCCAGAATAGATGAAAGATGTATATTTTATTTCCGTCACAGTCCGGCGTTGAGGTGTCTCAGGTAAAAACTACTTTAATTAGATTCAATCCTGTTAAATCTTTTACTCACGTCATTCTTATTTAGTGTTAACCAGTAAACCACATCTCTGTGTTTGTCTATTCTTTGCATTTTCTATTTAAAAAGCATGACACTGATGCAAACATACTAATGAGACGCCCCCTTTTTTTTGACCTTTACTTTTTTGCTGAGCATGTGTGTTCTTCCTCTGCACCATCCTTCTTTACACTAAACCAGCTCCAGACGGCACGCTGAGCAACAGCAACCAGCTTTGCTTTGCTCCGGGGTGTGTTAGTGGCAGCATCTGAAGGATAGGAAGCATTATACGTGTGTGTCTGTGTGAGTGTGTGTGTCATCTCAAACCTCTCTGTGATCTCGGTTCGGCGGCGGTAATGCATGCACGGCAACATTTGCTCGCAATATTTGGCTGTTTTCTGCCCGGCCGTTCAGCATACTGCAGGCAGATGTGGCTGCATATTCCTCTTCATTATGATATGCAGATGACATTATATTGTTGTTTCCTTGTTTCCATCACATCCACAGATTGAGGGGGAATCTGTTCAGACCTGCACAGCTGGTGCAACGCCGTACATATCCTCTGTTTATTCCAGTGTGACTTTGAGTTTACCGAAAAGAACATTTTGTGGCATTTTTTCTTGCACCGTGTGGTTTAATTCCCCCGCCTTGCGACTCCTACATTCCTCAACAGTAATAGTGTTATAATAAAAGTTTACACGATGACATTATGAGCAAGCATCGTGGTTTGACTCAGCTGTTTCATTGCATTCTTTGTGAGGTGAATCAACAAGTTTCACTTTGTGCAAAAAACACAGAGCCCTTATCTTCACATGATTATAAAAAGACACAATTACATATGCAAATGTGAAGTGACCAATTGAGAAACACAATTTTGTGTTTGCCTGCATAGCGACAACATTGTTTACTATCTATTCAACATAACCTTTAACTGTTTATTGAGAAGTATCTGTAAAATTACATATTTTATGAGCTGAAAAACACATTATCTCCGTTAGTATACTGCACCTATAGCACACAGAAGGGTCAGTTAGGGGTTAGTACAGAGTAAACGACAGAAAAAACAACATGTTCGGAGTCTGACTCCGGGCTTTTGTCAGAGCCAAGGTGGTTAGTTACTCCTGGCTTTATGACTGTCCTCCATCTCTCAAAGCAATTTGAAGCAGCCATGAGAACAGAGCAATTATCCTCTCCTTTCTCCTGGCTGTAGAAATGAAGGATTGACTCATCTCGGCTGTCTCGAGGGGTCCATAGATGTCCGGGCTGCAGACACCTTCTCACCAATTGTCACCTTTCCCCCGGTATCATTAAATCTCGCTGAGCCGCCCACAACTTGCTGCTGTTACTCGCTGGGACACTCACAAAAGTGTGAATGGTCAGTAAAGGTCAATACTCAGTTTACCTCAAACAGGGTGGTGCTTAGATGTTCAATATTCACATATTCAGCGATTCATTCCCAATAACTTTTCATCAGTTTTCACCAGCTTTGGACAGTCCAGGATAAAGCTTGACTGATGTGGTACAGGTGGTATTTTTACCTCATGATACCTTATTAAAGCCTGGCATATTGTGTGACTTGACAAGAGACAGGAATATATAAATAAAATAAAATCTTCCATGATAAATTGATGACATTTATTTTCACTAAAGTTATTTTTGAATCTGTTTTACAAAAATACTCGACGGACAGCCAAGAGGACACAGCCTACTCCGTTGCTTACGATGGCGCTACTTTTGCAGCTGTACAATAGTGCAAACGGCACAACCCCCTCACAATTAATCGTTTCACTGTCAAAATTTGATCATTTTGGTCGGATAACATTTGTAAAGTCTAGAAGAGTGAAAGTTAGTATCGGTCTAACCGGAAGTTAGCCAACTCGGCCGGCGGAAGTTTCTGGTGCCCATGCTCAAAAGTAGCACGTGTTGTATGTGTTGTGTATAATACACATATGTAATCAACCCTCAACAACCCGACCCATTCTGATAATAAATACTTGTTTAGTATCAACCATAATTAACCTTCTGTTGTTTTTTAGGGTTTTGTCCTAAGGAGAATACGCCTACAACTGTAAATTAAGCCTATAATAATAATAATAATACAAAAATATACTTGATAATTATCGACATTATTTTAAAAAAAAGAAACATATTGTGATATGTCATATTGTCCATCTTTAGACAGGAACTGGTGGGCTGAAATTAAGGACCGTCTCAAAAGTGCATGCAGAATATCAGAGAGAGCTTTTCAAAATAAAACCAAATGTGTTTTCATCTGGACTTCCCTTAATAAACACCAGCTGCTTTTTTTAATTTTAATTTTAATTATACAATATTTTTAACATCAGTCTACTATTTTAATTACCCCACTGTTAAAACCCCCCTATTATTTCCACTATTCATTCCCACCCGGACCATTAACAGCCAGACAGCTTCTACTTAGACTCAGTTATTCCTTTTGAAGATGTGGTTCAAACACACATCACGTTTTATTATTCGATCAATTCAAGTACGTGGTTAAAAGATGAGCGACTGAACGTATACGTAGACATATGAGGAATGTACTGTGATTGGTGAGTGAAATTAGAAAATTAATATTTGTATATCTCTGTGATTTTATGGTTCATTATAATGAGGTATTAATACAGATTCATTTAAATGATTTTCGTGAAAATGATTGATACCTCCCTTCACCTTCTGGCCGTGGGAGTTAACTGCTCCAAAGGATTTTCAGTCTAGACTAGATAGACACACTCTTACCCGTCCTCAGCATTCAACACACACTTCCTGCTCCCTTTACTGACACTGACGCCATGCTGACATTCTCGCAGTGACATTTTACGGATTGTGGCGTGATTGTGTTAGCTAACATGTCAAAGTCGGGTTTAAGTCCCCCTAAAAAATACGTCAGCACCTTTCCAAAACATCCATACTCACACCTCAACGCATACACCGCCTGTCAGAAGTCATAAAATAAGACATGTGACTAATAAACTCAGGGCATCAGTTCGGATACTGTCAAATTCCTCAGTTAATGTACGTTTTGAACGCCTGTAATTCATTTATTCAGCAGTTTTGCATTTTATGGGATTTGCATGCATTTGCGTTCATGAGCCGCGGAGCACGACTGTCCTTAGCAATACTTTAAACAGCAAGAGAAGCAACAACACTGTTATCTTAAGTATTAAAAATCATGACATTGCACAGTGTAAATCCCATGCCCAATTGTTCCTTCCTTAAGATGGTGTTAGGAAGGAAAATAAAGCCACATGGATCCCTGCAGGGGCTTAACAACCGGTTGAGTAGTAACAGTACGGACCAGAGATAATGCCCTTGTAGGGCTGAGGAAGTCTTCACCCCATTCTTTAAACTGTGGATGGCTCAAAACATGTCAAGCCAAAGATTATCTGATCACTGGCTCTTAAAACGTTTTCCAGCTGTGCTTGGTGGAGAATAGGGGACAGGCAGCAAATCCTTAACCTCATTAGACACGGGGGATTCAACAGCGCTGTGGAAAATTGCTCAATCAGACCAAAAAGAGGCTGGCGCGGCCTTCTATTTTCCCGGCGAGTGTTATGGATCCAGGAAGTGGCACTTTGTAATTTGCGTTTGTTATTTGAAACAATTTCCGACCCAGATGTTCAATCAAACGTGCCATTGTCTAGAAATGGAGTGGCTCGAAACGGATGGCTGCAAAATGCCCAATATGCTAAACGCCGCTCCTCAATCAGCGCCGAGCCACAGATCTCAGCACAGTGAGCAATTGTGCAAAAGTGGTGGCGGTGGCGGTGGCGGCGGCGGCGGCGGCGGCGGAGGCCTCGTTCTCTTTTTCCGCTTCCTCCCCGACAAGTGTTTCACAGTCCCTCAGATGTTGTCCCAGCCAAACGGAGGAGTGCATCAATTGCTCTGCTGAATTTCCATCCGTCTTCGTGGATGATTTCCCCCGTGGTCTCTCCCGTCGAACGGCGGGAGTGTGGGTGGGTTTTTGTCGACATCGTCTGTCTGCTCTGTCGCCTCATCTGAAAGGAGTCTTCCCAAAGTGTGATTGAGCGCCGAGTTAAGTGGTCGACGGCGGAGAGGTTTCTTGGCTCCTCTGCCTGATGAGGTGAGGTAGGGCACAGATGCCCGTTTCTGCACAGGCAAGCAGATGCACTCCGCACCAGGGATGCTTTCCTTTCAATTAGTCCCAGCAATCAATGCAATCTGTGTTTGGTAATCTGCCGCACTGTCGTTCCGGCGGGGGGAAAAACGCTCGTAGAAGGAAACGCTAACAGAGAAGAGGCCAGGAAGTGGGAGAAAAGAAGCTGGGAGAATCACAAAGCACACAAAACTATGGAAATAACGGTTTTGAAATGTATTTTTGCATCGACTGATCTCTCCTGGCTCGGTGTGGAAAACGGCATTGTTCCCAAACTTATTCCGCTACAGTGTGACCATATGGTGCTGCTAGCAGGCCAAAACAAACACTGAAGGATAATGAATTCACTTCGGTGTCATTATAAGGAAGAAAAAGCATCAAGAAGGCAGCACATGTACATATGTGTAGACCTGGAAAATACCATTTAGTTCAAATCCATTTAGAGTGATTGATTCATGCAGTGGTGAAGCATTATTATCTGGATCTTCTTTTAATCCATTAGCAGATGGTTTCCATTGCCATGGAAATACTGCCACCCCATAGAATTTACAGTGAAAGAAGATTGATTAACCTTGCACAAACGGCCACACACTTAACATAACATCTAGTTTAATTGCGCGTTTACTTAAATACAGAGCACATTCTTTACTGCCAACAAAAGTTTGGTACACTGAGATCCGCCTCAGATAAATGGATGACACCCAAATAGGGTCATGCTTTTAGAATTGTCTCTGAAAAAAAAAAAAATGTTCAAAAACATTATCTAACATATTTAAAGAGGACCTATTATGCTTATTTTCAGTAGCATACTTGTGTTTTGGGTTTCTACCAGAACATGTTTACAGGCTTTAATGTTCAAAAAACATTTTATTTTTCTCATACCGGCTGTGCTGCAGCACCTCTTTTCACTCTCTGTCTGAAACGCTCTGTTTGAGCTCCTGTTGCCCACCCCCCTCCCAAAAAGCCCAGTCTGCTCTGATTGGTCAGCTGGCCTACTCTGTTGTGATTGATCAACCCAACCAAACTCTTCGGACTCCGCTCCAACTCCACTCTAACTCCACTCTAACTAGCTTTGGCAAAATGTGTTACTTGGTGACATCACCACGTTATGGAAGAAAAGGCAGGACTTCACTTTTCAGACCTTTTACATGTGCAAAAAACTATGCTTTTTCAAATTATTTATGTCTACAATAACCACACATGACAGTCTTGGAATGGTTAAAGTGTGGTTTAAGCTAGGCTACTAAACAGGAAAAGGTTGTGTTGTGGTAATAATTTAATAAATGTATTGATTAATATGTCAAAGTTAATTACTGGACTATTCCGGGACACACACTTCTGCAACTTCCTGCTTGAAAGTCAGCTGGGTCCTGATTTGATACTGAAATCTGGCACTAGATGTGAATTTGGAGCTGCAGAATTGTTCAATATGAACATAACTTATAGACATGTAAATACTAAACATGCTACAACTTTCTGTAGCAATTAAAATCAAACTGGGTTGTAAAAGGAAATCCAATTGAAAAGCACTTTGAAACCAAATATTATAATAGTATAAATAGCACAACATTACAAGGACGCATGTACGCAACGCAACAAAACTACATTGGTGGCCGCAGTTAGGTTTACGCAACAAAACCACTTAGTTAGGTTTAGGAAAAACATCATGGTTCGGCTTAAAATAAGTACGCAAACTAAGTAAAACACATACGGAAACAACGTAACAAAAGTACGGAAAATGTCACAATTGCCACTAATGGAACTTCAAAATAACTCAACAACACTTTGGGACAAGAACACCGGTCTCCTGGTTGAAAGTCCTGTGTTTGTTGGACCCATCCACCTCCCCTACTACTCACCATGAGCAGTCTTTCTCACTTTTTTAATTTTACGTTACTAGCTCTGAGCGTGGCATATTTACGCATATGTGTTTGCATTGCAGTCAGTACAGACTACGTGGCAAAAAGCAAAAGCACGAAGAGCGTTCTTATTGCACGCAAAATGACTTACGGATTACCGCGTCATTTGTAAGTCATTTAGAGCGACCGGGCTGTTGAAACATATAAGATTTAGTATATCACATAAGTAAAGATAATCTGAGCTTTAAATGGAAGCAAGTGTGATTCAACCAATTTTAATTCCTATAGGAATTAAACATGAGAATCCAAGGGGCCAAACATAGCTGATGTGTGCAGAGGTTTAAAATTCCCCAGTCAAAGCTGCAGATACGGAGCATCTGAATGGGTTCAAAAACGATTCTAAAGGATGCGATAACAACCTGGTAAAAACCCAAAGGGACAAGCGGTTCTTAGCTCATGCTCCAGCACACTCTCTTAGTAAATAACAGTATTTAGAAGAAACACCTTTGCAGGGGCAGATATGGTACAAGCTGGTGTTATTTCAGTGGAACGGGAAGGTAACCACCTGTCACAGAGGATATTCTAGAAACCTGCTAATTTCATGGGAAATGCTGCAGGCGTGAACGCTAGAAAAGTATGCTTTGAGGTAAGCAGTTTAGGAAGTCTACATAATGAGTTATAGAATTGCATTGCTGACTTTAAGAAACACTTGGAGGAGGATACATGAAAGATATAAACTCTCAAACTACATCTGGAAAACAAAATACCACAAACATCAGCATTCTGGTGACCGTTTTTGCAGTACTCCGCCTCATCGATCATTCTGCTGCACGCTTTCAAAAGACCAAAACACTGATTAACACGAATCCTAAGGCAAACACCGCGCAGCATGTTTTTAAGTCTGCTGCTAAATGTCAGCTGACGTAAGAGACGGCGAGTTGTTTCTTCATAATTTAAGAAATATGGCCGATGCAGAAAGGTGGGGGAGCCGCGCTGCAACCTTGAGGAGGCGTTTGAATCTAGGTTTATGCTCTGAGTATCGGAGGGGAACAAAAATAAGAGCTCATTCTACCCACATATTACCATATCAATCTCATCACACTCATGCTGGATCATCAGAATAATGTACATCCATCATGATCACCGGCACAATCATCTCTCACGCGAGTGGAGACGGGAGATGTCTCGGTACTAATTTCACACTTTTGGTCACCCTCTCTGCTTTCTATTAAGTCACACTGCGAAGTAGGAGTGAAGTGATATGTTAAATGAAATGAAAAGTGTTTGTCGACGCTATTAATCTGAAACAATGCAGATAATGTCTCGCTCGAGGTGTCGGGCTCGCTCATTTATTATGTTTGTGTAGTCGGTTTTAATTGCTTTCGTTCACGTAACAAACTCTCTCAGCTTCATGTGTGTTCAAACGTAATTTTTTTTCTCATTATGCTATTAAGCTTATTGCAGCCATGAATACAATAATGCAGATTTGGTAATCGCTCCCTTTAGATTATCGCTAATTTAGACGCGCACACCTATTATTTTTTTCACACTAATACACAATGCATACTATTTAATGCATCAAAGTGTAGGAAATGTTTCCTTTTGGGACTCCTCTAAGTGATCCAACCTCAAAACCTAATGTTGAATAATCTGAGAAGCCCCTGCGCATAATGCATGCATTTATTATTCAAAGACACCCACACATACTTTGTTGCAACATTGTTTTTTTAATGTAGATTAGCATCGCCACATGGTAATGCATGAGTCATTCCCATGGCTCAGGCGCAGGAGGAACATGTCCCTAATTTGCATGACGGGTAGCCAGCTTGCGAGAATGTGATGGAAAATCCATTTCGCTTACTCTCCAGGTATAGACCAACAAACAAATCAATTAAAGCATGAGAGGCGCGCTTAAGGGCACTTTGCACCTTTGTCACGCTCGCAGAAGTTGCATTATGTGCCCATCCGCATGCCGGCATGACAATGCATTGCTTGTTCACAACATCTACACCATAAGTTAGTCATCTTTTAGTATTGCCACACCATATCAAATTGCATTCTAGCTCAGTTAATGACCAATTTATTTATAAAAAATAGAAAGGAAACAAAGTGTCTGATACATGCAGGGATAAATTATAAAGAGGATGCACACTATCATGAAAGGCCGGATCGACCTCTTCTACAAATTGGCATAAAATTGCTGTAGGGCCACTATTGACCCATACCTCCCACCCTCAGTGTACTTCATATGTAACCTGTCACCTGCAGGTTCCCATCGACTATACAATGGCACCCTTTACACTTTATTTTTCAAGTGTTTCCGGATTAAAGGTCCTATTAATAACATTTTATGGAGATGAATCATTTAAAAATATACATCCACTGGGTCATCAGCGATCAAGTTGCCAGTTAAAAATGGATAAATGGCTGAGTTTGACACTGGTGTCTCCATTAGGCTGCAGGATATGTGAATATTGACAAGTGACAACTGACGTTAGCACATATTAGCTGCCTTAGCTGTGTTGCCCCAACAACAATTTGGCATATTTAAACAAAACGGACTACCAACATGATCCTTACAACCTTAGCTAACGTGTTGTCACTGGTTAGATTATCAAAATGAGAGAAATAACATCTTTGATACCCGAGAGGCTACGTTAGCATCTTAGCATTAGTAACAGTTGATAGTTGGTGTACCAAATGTAGGCCTATAGCTACATGTTGCAAAAGAATTTTTAATCTACCACGAAAGATTCACTGTCTGAGTTACTCCAGTCAACCATAAAATATGCAGGTTGTGCAACAAAACTGGCAACCACATGTTGTGAAGTGAATGCAATGTAATGGGTGAGGGAGAATGTGACATCTAGTGGCTGCATCTTATCAATGGTAGCTTAAAATCCAGATGAGATTTAACTAGGGCTGTCAAAGTTAACGCGATAATAACTCGTTAATGCAAATTTGTTTTAACGCCACTACTTTCTTTAACGCCATAATACGATTGCCATAAAATGATTTGAGCATATTTCCTAAGCTAAATGCAGTACCTGTAAGGGGTTCTGGACAATATCTGCCATTGATTTATGTTGTTAATTTCCAATAATAAATACACATACATTTGTATAAAGCAGCATATTTGTCCACTCCCATGTTGATAAGAGTGTTAAATACTTGACAAATCTCCCTTTAAGGTACATTTTGAACAGATGTGCAATATATTTTAATCAATTAACAGCCCCAGATTTAAGACATTTTTGTTCACACATATATGCATTTCTGTCGGCCAGATATGATTGCAATCCATGTCAATTTTTCCTGGGCGACATGCAAATAAGGATTAGCTTTACTTCAGGCCAGGGACCTTAGTATCATGTCATTAAATGGAAGCAATTAATCAGGCTGTATTCATCTGTTGCAGTCAAATTGAGTGCGACCAACACTGTACATGGCGTGTCTAGCATATTAAAGCCACTGATCAAATTTTGTCGTAAAGGTCATCCTCGGCACGTCCATGTGCCACCGTGTGACTGAAATGTCAATCAAAATGTGGCGCCTTAGTGCTTGTTGAGTCATCTGCTCCTCAGTCAGTGAGTATTGTCGGGAAGGGAAAGTTTGATTCGTCAACCCTTCAGCTAAAGAGCCTTCGTCTGTGTTCATGAGATGTTTTTTTTCCATTTTGGAATATACACAATCAAAAACAGACTCACCCAGATACAAACACACACATCTATTATTGATATTGCTGTCATTGTCTTTTTGTTGTCATTATGCTAACAGCCGTCTCAAGTCCCCGGCGCTGAGGACTGAACCTCTCGAAGCCAAAAAATGCACCGCGGTACTTTACAGCTGCGCAATGACATCATGCTAGGATGGGTATGTGGCGCATGTTTCCCTGCCCACATTCAGCAACCTCTGCCACTGCCTCCTGTCTGCATCATCTTCCTCTTAACCTCACACTGGTGAGGACAACCAGAGGAATACAGCACTACGTTGATATTGTAAGCACATATTCTTCATTAGATCAATTTTGTTAGCGTTCCACAACAAATCAAGACTCCAGTACACACTTCATTGACCCAGACTGTGATTTAAATGCAAATATAGAGTACAAATAGTTCTATTTTACTTCTACCGGCCACTGGTTGCACAAAAAAACATATTTAGGCACACATAATATCGATTCAGTTACGCCTCGGAAAGAGTTATTCTGCTTTTTTTGTGGTTGGCAGTGCCATAGGGAGCAAAGTTGGGAGTAGCGAGGAAGCAGTTTAAAGCATCTCTGAGTAGCATGTTATTAAAATGACCTGCATTTTTTCACTGCTGCTTTCCACCCATCACATTTTTATCAAGTTGCCATGTTTGTAATAAAGCCCCAAAATGGGTTTATGCTTCTTGTTTATATATGTTTTATTTTCTGTCTTGTCTCAGGAGGGCATATCAGGTTTAGGCATTAGAGTAAAACAGGTGCCTCATTTTGGGGCTTCTATTTGAGAGCGACCTGTATGAAATTGGCTGTCATTCCCTCCGAAATTTCCCACTTTGCTATTTGAATCAACGCAGCCGCCGCTCCCATACAAACTCATGAATCGTCTGCCCACATGATGCTCTGGAGTCAGGTACATTTCCCCACCTACAGGTAGTCGTGAATCAAGAAAACAAATATAAACAGCCTCCGTGACAGCAGTGATAAGATATGCTTGGTAAACATTGAGCATGTTGTGTGCAGTTTACTGATATCGTGTGGCATGCTTTCTGGGAATTGAAGTCAAGTTTGCTGTCGTGCCTGCTGCCATTCAAAGCTGCCAATAGCTTTATGCTTGTTGTCTTTGCACTCTGACTTAAAGTGAGACTATGTCATTTTTAAAAGAACAAATAACACAGTCGTCATCTGCTCAATACGATGCAGTCAGGGGTTGTGTTGCTATAGCCTTACTTGGTCTGGTATAACTACTAGTCAAACATTATATAGATATTACTGTGTAACTGGAATGAGTTTGCTGACTTGATGTCACATTTCTACTTGTGCTATTTTTACACTTCGCTTCAGTGTTTACCTTTACATTGTAATTTCACCTTGTGCCCAGAATGGCCACTGTTTAGCAAACGTTGCATAGATGAATCAGTAACTGAGATTTAGAGGGTATTTTGGCTTATTGTTTTGGTTATCGGGCCAGTAAGTTTCCGGTTTTGGTTCAGTCTCATCACCGTTATCGGCGTTATTTTCAGATAAGCAAATTTAAAGGTGCTCTATACGATATCCAGAGCATTAATATAGCATCAAGAACTATTTGCTATCTAAAGATATAGCGTAGTAATGTCTACCTGAGCAGATAATGAAGTCACTCTCCCTCTGGTTAGCCATGTTGAGAGATGTGTGGAGGCTATAGAAATGCTCCCAATCTAGCATTTAGCAACCAAAAACCTAGATATTTCCCTCAGGACCAAAAACCTAGCCAAAAGGAGCGCAATCATTTGACTTATGTTAATTAGGTGGCTAGAAACACGACTTTAAATGAATGCTAACGTTTCTCGTCTCAACTTAAGAAGTGCTAATATGTCAGTGTTTCCAGGGTTCAAAGTCAATTGTTACTTGCCCCCATACAAATTGTTTTATTTATTAGCGGTTATCACATAACAACAAAGAATAAAGTTAATTGCATGGTTAATTTGTATTTAAGTAAATTAATCTGGAGTTTCCACCCAACTAAACTCCTGTTTCTAGAATAATTAAAATGCTTGCTTGCGCTTCAGCTCATAAACATTGTCTTTCTCGCGAGTGCCCGATCAGTACGGCACATGTGAAACTCTCAACAGAGATGAGAAGGAAGCGGGATGGCTCACTCTTTAGCTACTTCCATCATCAGCTCTTGAAAAAATTATGTTTAATTCTTTTTTTTTTTTTTTTACCACTTTCCTGATTGGGCAAGTGAGTAGCTAGATTTACTAGCCCGATGTGGCATTTTACTGGCCCCGGGGAATTGGGCAATCCTTATGTTGAGTCCTGGTTTCTGCAGCCACCCAACAACAGTTATTACAACTTTTAATATCTACCAAATAAATTGAATTCCTGCTCATTTTCTTTCCTCAACATTATGCATTGTCATCCTGCCAATTTAATTATTAAAAATACAATAGAATGAAATATTGATGTAAAAAATTATGAAGCATCCTGCGCTCTAGAGAGGAGACTGAACAATAACCTTAGTTCTGTCAAATGCCACTCAATGCAGATATAATGCATTGATTAAAATAAATCAATAAATTAAGTAAATGGATGAATTAAAGGACAGATTATTTTCTTTCTTTATCTTTGTAACAAAATGACCTGACATTATGCTCAGGGACTGATGCATTTTTTAAACAAATGGCTACTTTGGCTTGCTTTCCATCATTAGCCTCAAATTTATGCACAAGAGTCTTTATATAAATTGCGTCTCCTGGAATCAAAAGCAAGCCGTCTCTCCAAGGCCCCGAGTTCAAATGAAGGTCTCCTTCTCAGCGAGCCAATCCGCGTCTCATCTGGTACGCGGTCCTGAGAGGCAGCCGTTGGACTCCATAAACAGTCTGGGAGTCCGCCACCGTCCTCTGATATCCCGTCTCGGGAGGCAGCCAGACAGCAAATGAAAACGCATTACAGCACATCTTCATGTCTCACGGTCTGCGATGACTGGAGTCCGTGTGAAGGGAATATTTAGTTCAAAATGTATCAGCAGGTACAGACATATCCGAGGGAGGGCCGGAGTGACAGGAATTTATAAGTGCTCCGGCTTTCTCTTGTGAAAACACACATTCATGCAGGATGCAGGCAGGATAAATGAGTTCGTCGGCGGTTATCTGAGGTTAATCTACCTCATTTTAAAAGGGTCTTTGATGTGTGACTTGGAAACAAAGCATGCCTGATGGAGGGACAAGGCTTTGTCCTTGTATTTTCATCAAGTATCTCAGATCAGCACATTTTCTCATTAGTACTCAAGCACCGTCATACATTAAAATAACTAAACACCGCCAGCCGATTCGTTCTGTGTCTTCATCATCCATTCGGTGATGCAGCCAAAAGCTAAATCATCATTACCACTGTAAAACTATTCAGCCTCGCAACCTCATCGTGACCCGCTGAAAATACAGCATTCAGACCCAACTTTGAAATTTTGGCATGTCAGCATCAGGAGTCGCTCCGGACTCAAACCAACCGGCCGATTTCAAGGGAGAGGTAAGGCCAGCAGATAAAGAGGGACTGGAGGCAATGTAAGGTGAAAGTGAGTTTTTCATGGAGACTCAGCACAAAATAAGGAAGTGATCGAGTTATTGAGAGGGAGGCTATTCATCTGATAAACTTGCACACACTCTGCAAGAATACCGGAATATTGAGAAAAAGCATATCAATGGGAAGCTTGTGGTTTTTATTGACATTCAGGCTCCATTCGTGGACCCAGGTTGCATTTATCTTATATTATTTACCCAGTTTGGAGTGCACATAGCCTTGCACACACAGATAGATGCAATACTTCTTGGCTCTTTACAGCATATTCTTGAGTTTCAAGGTTGTACGGCTCCCAATCAGGAACATCATCATCAAATATTCCTTTTTGCTCACTTCACCTTTCTTATTCATATATAGAATATATTATTTATAAAGTGTAAATCAACTTTTTTCTTTTTACTAGTTTAGGAATGTGGTATGGAATTTATATCTGAAAAGTTGGGAGCAGTTTTGGAATCGCATCTTCGTTGACCGTATGTCAAACAATACGATTTCCTGTTGGAGATTGGAGCTGCTGCCATCGGTTTTCAGTTCAAGAAAGTTTTATTAACAGATTGCCATAATATGGGAAGCAAATATGAAGAGTATTGTGGATATTATACACCGAATATTGGCGTTCCTCTACACATTTTGGACCGTTCCTGTAATCCCAACTTTTTAATTCAAAGACGACAACCATTCTTCCCTTTCACAATAAAAGCCTAGACATAGAAAGACATAGAGAACAAACAGTTGCCGCCCACAGAGCAGGCTGTGATGACTTACATAGACCTTAAAACCCACTGGCCATCAGTGGAAACACTTGAAAAGGGAAAAAAGTTCAACAAAGTGCTGGTATCTTAATCTTTGTATTTGCGGGGAACCAGTATTTTTAACTGCTCCCCCTGCATGTTTTCTTTTCTAAATATCTGAGATTAGCAGCAGGGCTTGCGAGGACCAAAATAAACCGGAGAGAAAAAAGCAAACCTCCTGTGGTTGAATCTTGAGAAACTCTCTGTCACACTCTTACACACACTCACTTGTCAGGCAGATTACGGCCTCTCTGCAGTCGCAGCAGTCTGTGAGAGTGAAACGCTATCCGCTCGCTCGCTGGCTCGCTCGCCGGCTCCGCACACACGCACAGCGCTCCGAGGAGAAACATTCCCATCACGCCTCTGCAGCTTGCTGCAGGTTACCTGGTACCGAGGCATAATTAGACCACATTAGTGTCAGTCTCCTTATGTGCGTGCGTGTGCCGGCGCGCATTATGAGTTTACTCAGGCACTCTTCAACGACTCCATCTTGGTCAGTAATGGTCTTTGACTGCTACAACATCCCGGGTTTTAAATTAAGCACAGTGAATTTATTGGCTAATATATTAGAGTAAAAAGTTAAGGGTCCTTTGTTTCCCATCAGTGTCCATTATGGATGACAAGGACACCTCCGAACTGCAGAGCTGGACATAAAAAAACGGAGCTGAATATATATTCATGTATTTAAAACTCCTTTTCTAAGAGTTTGATTTATTTTATCAGACGCTTAAGAGGCTTAAAAGTGCTCATGTAGCCTGGAAGAGAACATAAATCAAGCAGTTCACTTTAATAACCACGTTCACCAGGTTGAGTCTTGCACCAAAAGATGTTTTTTAAATTGTTGTATCTTTGTTTTTTGCGCGATTCGAGCGTGCAAAGAGGACTTTAGTAGCAGGGAGCCACACTGCCAGCTCTGGGAGGTGTGGATGATTACAGAAAATCCCTGCTGAATGATATTTGAAGACATGTGCATATCACACATTAGCCAGTAGTTTTCACACCGTATTAAGTCCTTAAAACTTCATTTTTTCGATTCCTGTGTCGACTGGATTATTTCGCCGAAAATAAGAAAGCTGTTTTGGGTTTTATGTAACCAGGGGAAACACTCGTGATCAATCTTTTTCAAGGAGATGATAAATGTTTTCCTGATATATGCCTACCGAGCGCACAGAAGTGAGTCCTTCTTTCCCCAACTGCAGATTTTGTCTTTATCAAAAGGAGGTGGAAGTATTCTTTCAGCGATGAATTGTGGACACGCTTCCCCCCCCCAATCCTAATTCATATGCTCAGCGGTGATGAAATATTCTATTTGGATTTGAAATTCATATCTCATCCCCTAGCTGGGTCTCATCCTTCCCTCTTTGCAAAAAAACCCCCGTGTGAATCCCACTCATACATTTTAAACCAAATATTCACTTCACACGGGATGCAGTCATCGCAGGCCATGAGACATGAATATGTGCTGTAATGTGTTTTCATTTGGTGTCTGGTCGCCTCTCCTGACAGGATGTCGAAGCGCAGCGGCTGACTTCCAGACTGTTTACGAGGATGCAGGCTCAGCCTCTCAGGATATGTGTTATTTTAGGTTGAGGGGCCATTCAAATGAAAATAACATTGTCTTTCTGGCTTATTGGCGTCGTGATAGAGCCAATGCTGTTTTTTTATGGGATTCATTGGCCGTTTCCTGCAGAAAAGAGTAATAAAAAAGAGATTAAAAAACAGCTTGCAGCTGTTAGTCCCAATGTCAACGCTGCAAAAAAAAATTGTCATTTTTTTTTTGTCTATCATTTGTCTTGTTTTCCTAAAACTGTCACAAGGACACATTCTCTGCCTCTGTTCTCTTCACGCCTTTCCCGCACACCTGCTGCTCCTCGTTCCCTCAAGACACACCTGTCCCTCATCAACCCCATACGGCCTCGCTTCCATCCTGCTGCTATTTCAGCAATGTTTCCATTTAAAGCTGCAGTTGGTAACTTTTATGAAAATAACTTTTTTTTGTTTATCATATTTGCTCAAATTGTCACTTTATTCTGTTTAACTGTAAAGTGAGAGTTTGTGACCCGGCCGCCAGTCAAGCCAAAACCAAGCCCCGCCCACCGGCCGTAGCAAATGTTCTCATTTTACAGCTAAACGATGTACACTAAAAGATGTTTCTGAAAACATTTGAGGTGAGAAATAGGCATTAGAGTAACATAATATTGATTCATATATGATCAGCGCTGCCTAGCGTTAGAGACTTCTTTGCTCTGATTGGTTGTTTTTCTTTAGACGTGCTGGAATCTCGCAAATGCCATTACGAGCGCTAAAAGGAGGCAGAAGAACATGATTTTTTCACAGATTATCCATCTCATATACTGCTGTCAGGATATAGACAGTTTGAGCAAATATGATAAAAGTTACTAACTGCAGCTTTAAAATAACGCTGACTCCATAACAATGCAACCCTATATCCTACAAAATGCGAATGTGCCAAACACATACTGTACCTTTGCTGCCTGGACTACAGGGTGGAGGTTTGGACCGGTGTTCACATACTGCCTCCCACATGTTATTCGGTCTAAGCTACTTAAACACTCGGCTTAAAGGTAGGATTGGTAGTGCTGAAGTTCCCATTACATCCCGACAGTAATCAATAAATCACATGCGCTGACAAAAAAAGAGTTGGTATTTGTGGCTGTCTCAGGACTGTAATAATCCTGTCCAATCATTTCATTTGGCCAGAATGAAAGAAAACTATTTATATATATATATA
>CAKAOI010008082.1:0-12807 GCA_916701655.1 Sebastiscus albofasciatus | reverse complement strand
TTGTAGCCCAGAGTGGGGCTCGCTGTGTGAGGGTGAGGAAGAGGAGGAAGAGGAAGAGGAAGGCTCCTCAGATAGAGGAGAGACACAGGACTGCAGCAGAGCCATGCAAAGCAACACACACAGAGAGCCAGCAGCAGCAGCAGCAGCAGCACAGAGATAAACAGACAGAGAAAGAGCAGAAGTATGACACAGGTTAGTCATAAAATCTCAGTGTTAATACACAAACAGAAGAATTAGAAAGACAAAGCATGAAATACAAACAGAAGAAGAAGCAGCTGCTGCAGCACAAAGAAGAACGACAGATACATGAAGAAGAGGAAGCCGGTTCAGCAGGATGGATGAGAAGCTAAAGGCAGTAAAAGCTGCTCAGAGTTTACATCATAAACAATATACTGAATAATAACACAGTGATGTTAAACAGCTGCTTCCCACAAGATGAAACACTTGAGACATTTTAGGGTTGAGACTTTAAGACTCAGAGGGAAGTCCTGAACACTGAATGTCTTTAATCCAGCTTCACAGTCATGTGATTTAGCCCAAAAGTCATGAAAACAATGAATTGTCCTGGACGACTGTCCTGGGTTGTTATGTTGATGTACAAGGTCACACAATGTATTTTAGTCTGATGTCTTTGTAACGGCTGGCAGCTAAAACTCAGCTCTGTTTCTGGGACGAGGTAAAAAAAATGTCCAACAAATGTCCGA
Organism: Sebastiscus albofasciatus; assembly: GCA_916701655.1. NCBI lineage: Eukaryota > Metazoa > Chordata > Actinopteri > Perciformes > Sebastidae > Sebastiscus > Sebastiscus albofasciatus. The sequence continues at coordinate 12,103 of CAKAOI010008082.1, read as the reverse complement.
AAAGAAAGTTAAAAAAATGAAAAATGTCATAAAAATGTCCGACAAATGTGTCCGCAAAAAAGTTTAAAAAATGTCATAAAAACGTCGAAAAAAATCTCTCCGAAAAATGTGTCTGAAAAAAGGTAAAAAAAAAGAAAAATGTCAGAAAAAAAGGTAAAAAACTTAAAAATATCCAAAAAAAATCTACTTTAAAAATAAAGTTTTAAAAATGTCTGAAAAATGTCCGACAAATGTTTCCGCAAAAAAGTTTAAAAAATGTCCGAAAATAAAATCCCCCAAAAATGTCATAAAAACGTTGGAAAAAAATCTCTGAAAAAAGGTAAAAAAAAAGAAAAATGTCAGAAAAATGCCCCCCGTTTGTTACACCTCACCTATGTATGGTTGATTACTCATAATGTACGAAATAATTAGTATAAATAATGAATGTCTTTTATTTCTCTTGATTTTTTTAGAGTGGCAAACTTTTTTTAAAATTTGGGTTGGAGCTGCAACAATTAGTCGATATGCCAGAAAATGAATGAAATTAATCATTTGCTTAAAAAATGAATGAAACGTTTTGTGGGATTTGCTGCTTTTCTTTGTTTTAAATCACCGTAAACTGAATATCTTTGAGTTTTGGACTGTTGGTCGGACAAAATGAGACATTTGAAGACGTCACCGAGGACTCTACGACACAATACAATACATGTTTTAAAGCACAGATTCATCAATATTGGAAATCATTGTTAGTTGCAGCCTTAATTTGGGTGGCCCCACTCTGCCCGTGAACCATAGCTTAGGAAACCCTGCAGGGGTGACTCAGCACACACACACACGCACACACACACACATGAGCTGCAGCTTCCAGCTAATGAACCTACGGTATCCTAGCAACCTGGAGGTCTTTTCTGACCTCACTGGAGGATGAAGAGCGGACAGAGTGAGTGTTGTTTTTCCTCTTGTCTTACCTGCGAGGTCTCCGGGGGCATCGGTGAAGGGGACTTGGACTGGAAGGCGTCCTGCGAGATGAAGCCAGAGTCGTGGGAGGAGACCGAGGAGAGGCGGGCCGGCGTCTGCTGGGGGAGCACCGAGGAGGAGGAGGAAGAGGAGGCTCGGTAACGGAAGTGGGAGGTGGGGGAGTGGCAGTGTGAGCCGCTGGAGCGAGAGTCACTGCTGTTCACGCTGTTCAGGCTGCTGTAGGATGGAGAGGAGAGGAGAGGAAGAGAGAGGAGAGGAGAGGAGAGGAGAGGAAGAGGAGAGGAGAGGAAGAGGAGAGGAAGAGGAGAGGAAGAGGAGAGGAGAAGAGAGGAAAATTCATGGTAGAAGACATACATTTGCATAAAGCAGCATATCTGAACATAGGCGTCGTCATTTTTAGATATTTTAACGTGTAAAAGTTTCATCATTTATTGAGAAACTGGACAGATGTTTAAAAACAGCCATCATCAGAGGGAAGTCTGTAACTGAAGCAGATGTTCCCTGAGTCCCGCCAGACCACAGAGAACTCTTTAAGACTGTTTTTTGGGAACTAGACCAACAGTCTGACCCTCTGTGATCCCGCTGCAGCTGAACCGCTCTGCTGCCACGAAGAAACTACTAGAATCATCCTGATCAGCTGCAACTCTTCCTTCCCTTTTTATATTAAATATAGATTATCTCAGAGTACAACGATACATATTCCTCTAATATCGATCAGAAATATTCATTAAACTAATCAGAAATAAAGCTGCAGTTCCTCCTGTGGACCACGGGGAGGCAGCAGAGAACAAACAGGATGAAACTACATGTTTCAGCTTGTTGGGGAGGTTTTGTTGAGATAATGGGCCGTTTCTGTTGTCATGGCGACCAACCTGCACATGCTGGACTTCCTGGATACGGTGGTGCTCGGTGACGAGGGCGGCGTTTGGTAGGACCAGGTGCACTCGGAGCCCTTTAGGTCTACGATGACCTGCAGAGAGACAGAGAGAGGAGACAGTGTGTTGGCAGCTGTCTGGATCCTGGATCAGCACACAGGTGCAGGTTAGGAGATCCGTTAGGTTCAGTACCTGCTCGCTGGAGGCCGGCAGCTTGTGTGGGTCCATAGTTAGAGCCTTCAAGTCGTCCGTCAGAGTCTGGAGGTGAGTGATCTCCCCCAGCATGGACATCTCCTCCTCCTGACGACACACAAACACATCAACGGGCTCAAAACTCAACAACCAAACTACTTCACAGCGATACTTCCACTGGAGATCTGAGCTACAAACACAACATTTCAGACAGAGGGTGATGGAGGAGCTGCAGCACAGACGCTATGAGAACAATAAAGTGTTAGCATGTAAGCAAGAACCTGGAAATAAGCCTGAGATGTCCCCTTTAAAGGTCCTTTACTGTGTTTTTACTAATATAAATGCTAACATGATCACAAGTTAACATGCTGATGTTTTTGTAGGTGAAATGTGAACCATAATTACTATCTCAGTTTAACATTTGCTAATAAGATGAATCCTTTGACGATCCCTCCACAAGGGACCGTGAACGTGAGGACATTGTGTGGACTAAACCATCGTGTTTTAAGCCCGTTGTGTTTGATTCTTGTTTCATTCTGCATTTTGCACCACTGTGGTTGTTTATTTTGGTTTTTATTTTGTAGTTTCTGGCACTTGGCAGTAAAGCACTTTGCAACTTTTGTTTTGAAAAGTTGAGTAAAGTTTAGAGCCGAAACAATTAGTCCATTAATTGATTGGCAGAAAATTAGGTCCTCTTTAAAACTTTGTAAAAACCACCTCTCAGGTCTACAGGGAGCAGGCGTTTTCTGCACACGCATCAGAAGTGGCGTAATTTCACGTATGATATGGGTCTTGGGCTTGGCTGTGGCAAATTAGCTCAAAAGGCCCCTTAAGAATTCTCAAAAGAAAGCCAACCATCATTTCCATTTCACAACAGGAAGTAGGCCTCGCGTGACAAACATCATTCAATCAACATGAAATGTACATCCTCTGGTCTACACTCGAAAACAAAATGTACCAATATGTCATTTCCAGCGCCACGCACTCCACGCAAGGCTTACTGAAAGAGGCTGATACACGGTCTTGAGCTGTAGGGTAGGACACAGGTGTAACAGGAACTACGGTCGTGCATCGCTATTGGCTCAGTTTCGGTGAGCGCAGACCAGATTTTACTGTGCATGTGTCGACCGATGGTCAAGGAAGTGCACAGCTGTATCAACCGGCGTCCCGCCCAGTACCCCCCATCGGGGATGTGGGAAGGTGCGAGGGCCCGATCATCGCTGCTTGTGGCTTTCATTTATTTTTGTAATCAGTGGTTTGAATGTTTCAGAATCAGAAATATTTTATTGATGCCTGGGGGGGAAACTGTTGCTCTTATAAAAACACAAGTGAAAGAAAATAGAAATAAAGGAGTATGTAATGTCTGGATGTGTGACTGACCACGACGGGCTTCAGCATGGAGACGAAGCAGCAGAAGCGACTCCTCTCCTCCACCAGCGCCTTCCTCACCGCCTGCTTCTCCGTCTCCTCCAGCAGCAGGTATTTATCGTTGACGTCCTGCATGGCGCTGTCCAGCTGGGGCTGCAGGTCCCCGCGGCCTGCAGAGACAAAACACACACTTATAGAAAATCTAAGAAACCACGCTGGATAAATGGAAAGCTGTCACAAAAAACAGATGCAAGTTTCACATAAAAGTGAAAGAAGAAGCTCTGAAGTGGCTGCAACTAATATTATCTTCATCATCCATTAATTAAAACATTATTTTCTCATTTAACTGAAAGAAAGTTCTTTAAGAAAAGTGAAAACTATCCTTCATAATGTCCCAGAGCCAAAGGCAAAGTCAGTTTGTCCAACCAAAACCAAAAAATATATTCAGTTTACTACGATGTAAGACAAAGAAGACGTAAATCCTCACATTCAAAAAGCTAAAACCAGAACATTTGGCTCTTTTTTGTTTGAAAAATGACTGAAACAATTATTCAATTATAATATATACAATATGTTAAGTAATTTTCTGTCAATCAAATAAGTTTCAGCTCTACTCACAAGAATCTCGCACGTATTCAAGTCAAAGAAAATGCATTATTATTTAAAGATAAAGTTTGCTATAGTCTCGTAAATGATAATTTAACTTATTGAATGCCTGTCGGAGAACATCAGAGAAAGAAAGCATAAAAAAAATTTAACAAATCTGTCTAGTTGCATTAAAAAGTCCAGCAAAAAGTGCTGAGACACAAAAAAAATTGGAAAACAATAAAAAAAGAAGCTAAAAAAAGTCTGTTAAAGTACAAAGAGCCAACAAAAGATTCAATATCAGAGTTATTTCATATCTTCATTGACAAAGACTTGATCTTAAAGTGAGTGAAGACACTTTATGTTTGATATTAAAGAAACGTAGTCCAGTAATCCGGATATTAGAAGCCCAGACGGGAGGAGAAATAAAGAGCTTCAGGTTTCAGAGCGGCTGACAGATTATTAGCTCAGCTCCGGAGAGAACAGCCTGTTCTGAGACGTTAAACACTCGGTCGCTTCAAAACAACAGTTACAGAGCCGCCCACAAACCTTCAACCCACATTAAAGAATTAAAAGAGTTTTCTCTCCAAACAAACAACCGCTGGCATCCAACGAACACGCCACAGTATTATTATTAGTGGGGTCATTAATTATCTGGAGACATTTGATTACAAAATACTCTCAGTGAATTATAGAGACGTAGGAGGATTCGGTTGCATTTTAAACTGTGATCTAATGTTTTAACTCCTCTTCTCTCCGTTGGACCTCCATGGAGGTTGAGGGAGAAATGAACCCGTTTCCACAAAGTGACACTCGACCACATCCCATCTGAGAAGCTTCTTTATTGTTCAACAGTGTTTTTAGGGGGAAGACGTTTCCCCTCTTTGAGACGATCATTTGGTAATCTCATCGTCTTGTTTTTCAGGACGGACACAAACATGTAATTAAAGTTCTTCATTCCTCCAGCGAGATGCGAGGCCGGTTTTTATGTGGTCGGCCCCGATAGACGGGGATGAGAAAACTCTCTGACTGGATCGTTCAGAGAGACGACGGAGACGGCTGAGAGCTGCTTCAGCGGACGGGAATGTCATTTCTAGTTTCCCACAGAATTCAGGCAACACGATGCCGAGAGCAGAAGATCCGTCTCACGTTCTCACAACAACATCCTCCTCTCTCTGTCCTCAGTCAGGACGTTGACATGCACGTACAAATTCAGATTATAAAATCCATGCAAACAGGAAGACGACCTGCGACCTTATTTTGGTGATACAAGAAGATGCTTCCTCTTTTTTGAATTTTGCAAATACGGAATTGTTTGAATGTGGAAACAGACTTATTTCAAGTTTAAGCAGACACTTTGCATTATTATTAAAAGGCGGGTCCATTATTATTATTATTATTTATTAGGTTTTTATATCATTCTGTAGTCTGTATTCTCTTTCCAGTGCCTTATGTAATGAAATCACAGCATTCAAGTGTGGTGAAAGTTTGTATGTTTTAGCGTCAAAACGTTATTTTCCCTTCAAGTCCTTCTAAAAACTTTTTCCCACGTGACCTGACGTAGGTTTCTGTATGAAGACGCTGCTACATGTACAATATATATATATATACACATCCTGATAATCAGAGAAGCAGACAGGAGTACCGGCAGCAAGCTAAGCAACGTACTGCTGTGGACGCCACGTTAGTTCAGATCAGAAAGTAACCGATGGATGCAGCGGTAGACGAGCTACTCCCCTGTTCTGAGAGGTAAAATTACTGTTTTTGCGAATGGAGTCTGGTGGCTTTGAAGAGAGTGCTATAACGGCTTCTCTTATCCGTCAGAAAGGGCGGTCTGACGGCGAGGTAAAGTGGTGAAAATATTCTAAATATAGCGTTCACTTAAACTGATATTGTTTGTTTGTTTTTTTTAGGTGGCTAAAATACGGTTTCCTGCGTCTCCCGTCCTCAGCCGCTTTACCTCGCTGTCAACTACCAACAACGCAGGACACACTGCTACACTACGGGGCAGAGTAGCTGCAAAGAACTTCTATTACACGCCTCAACCAGTTTACATCCTGAGATGTCGCGTTAGAACGGGACGGACGTGAGATCACAGCGACCTTTGACCACCAAAATCTAAACAGTTCATCCGTGAGACCAAGCGGACGTTTGTGCCAAAATTTGAAGAAATTCCGTCGAGGCGTTCCTGAGATATCACGAGAACGGACCGGACGCACTTAAAACCAGAAAACATGCTTCCAGCCACGCAGAGGCATAATAAGAGGTATAATAACAGTAGCTTTACTTTAATCTCTCCCTCCATCTTTAACCACATTCAGAGTGAAGCAAAGGGAACTCTCCGCTCCATCACTCTCCCTCTACATCCATTCCAGCTCAGCAGAGGTTTCCCTTCGTCCTCACTTCCTCCCTCTCTCATTACATTCATTTCATTCCAGCTTCAAGTTCAATCGCAGCTTCTATTTGTCCCTCTTTGAATCCTCCAGCCCCGCTGCAGAGGGAGTTTCCTCTCACGGAGTAATAACAGGCTGGAAGGACCCGGCGACCGGAGCAGCTCCGCCACATCTGAGGTTCCTCTGGAGGTCAACCCCGGGTCCTGCTGACTCCGTCTTGAAGGCTCAATTCAAAGCCGTCGAGTGCTTTGTCGGCAGGGAACAACGAGCTCTTGTTTCCGCTCGTAATAATGTTTCCACCCGCAATAAATCTGGTTTTAGATCGATGAATCATACTGGAACTGCTGGTTCTAAAAGCAGACGGCTTGTTTTGGTGTTTACTTGTGGTTCTTTGCAGCTCAGTGGGTCGAATAACGCTGACATACTGTACACACCCTCATCCTCCCTCCAGCTATCAGTCACTCTGAATGTGATGCAGAAATGACAGGCTGGTTTTACTCACTGTTCTGAGATAGAACGTGTTATTCTATCCTACTGTACGTTATGCTTTCCTACCTGTATCGATCACGACGTTACCGGTCCGAGCTACCGCTGAATGAAAACTGTTTTCTAGTATTATTTTAATATGTTTTCTACAGTGCATTATTATCATTGTGAGCTCCCGTGGTTTTCCTCTTAACTGTACCTTAACATCATTCACCATCATTCGTAATCATTTCATCCAACCGGTAATCATTTTAAACCATCTGCCTCGCGGTCTACCATCGGACAGTCTCAAGACCCGCAATGCATTTTTAGGGCAGTAAATACGTCCATTAAGCTCAGGTCTCATACTCAGAAATACTTGCTAATCTAGTAAACATGCGGTCATTTCTCACGTGCACAAAATCCACATAACATGCTTGTGGAACGAACTACATACTCATCATACTTAGTGTGAATGGTATGTTAGCATGTTAATATTAGTTAGTATGTGATTTCCAATACAGCAACAATATTTGGTTTTCTACATTCTGCTGTTTTATATCATTGTAAATTAAATATATTTGAGTTAACGGTTGAAAAATAAACAGGTCAGTGCTCTCTATGTTATGAAGACAGTGTTTCTAAATGACCTCTAACTAGGGATGCACCGATACTGATACCGGTATCGGGTCCGATACTGTACTCATGTACTTGTACTTGCAAAGCGGCTCCGACACAACGGCACCAATACCACTTTACGGCAGTATGACATTAACCTCTCATCATCAGCTTTCGTGTCCCATCGCATGCGCTCATGCTCCACCTCCCCGACGGTGCGGGTGAGACGGGCCAGTGGTATGCCCGACCCCGCGGTGCTGGGATCCCACCTCAGCCGGTGCACACCGGCCCTCACTTTAATTGCGCCACAGGGTTTTGCTTGCACCATCTGACTCGCACGTGCGTTAGACTCCTTGGTCCGTGTTTCAAGACGGGTCCGGTGGGTTGTAACATCGCTACAGACATCGCTGCAGACCCCTGGCACCTTTTACGTGGGCCGAGCCCCGCCCTGGGGGCACGACGCGGTTGGGGCGCACTAAGGACAGTCCTCCACCGGCCGACAGTCGCACCGGGAGCACGGGGGGAGAGAGGGCGCAGCGAGCCCTTTGGCCTCGGCCCCTGGAAGCACCTTCGCCCCGAGCCTTTCCAAGCCGACCTAGAGCCGGTGGCGGTGCACCACCTCGTATGCGGGACTCCCCAGCCTGCCGTGCGTCGCTCACACCCTCCAGCTGGCTGTTAACGAGGGTCTTCTGGCACAGAGAAATACTCGTATTGGTACTCGGTAACGGCGAGAACCCAAATGTAAGTACTTGTACTCGGTCTGAGAAAAAGTGGTATCGATGCATCCCTAACTTTAACACATCTTTAGCACATCTGTACTGACATTCCTTGTTACTTACTGGCTGATGAAGATAATATTATTAGTGAGGCTGTATGTTATTCCAGATTGTTGTGTAGTGTGTCAGTTACGCTGCTGTGGTTGGATCGGTTGAACAGTATATCATGTCTTAGCGTGACTCAGCTCTTTTGTTGTGTTCAGACTTCGGTTTCTGTGAGTCACACAAACATCTAAACAACGTCGGGAACATATTTCAGCCGACTGAAGTGGTTAATGGAACTGCATTTACTGTATGTAGCTCCTTTAAAGTCTTCCGACCACTCAAAGAGCTTCACACTACACATGTCAACATTCATACACTGATGGCCAACGACATGTAGAGACTGGAGGAGCCGAGGATCGAACCGTAGATCTTCTGATTAGTGGACGACCCGCTCTACCTCCTGAGCCCCACGCACAGGGCCGCGTGACTAGATAGTACGCCGGAGTCTGATTTTGTGACGTGTGACGGAGCGCTGAAGGTGTCAGAGAGACAGAAAGTGTTTGAAGAAACAAAACCACCAGAACGTTCTGTCTTATATTCTCTCTGCCGATGCGTCTGCTCACCTCCACCTGCTGCATCACTGCCAAAGTCAGAGTTTTATAATAAAACCAAACTAGACTACAAATGAGGGTATTGTTCTAAAACACTGAAAACACTGAATGGCCGAGTATTTCCAAACGAAATCAGTAGTGAAAGGTCAGAGGGGTCATAAAGTCTCTCTCCAGAATAATCGTGCACAATAGACACAAAGAATGAGGAAGTAAGAAAGCGACTTACCAAATACATCAGCTGGACGGAGCAGAGCATGATGGGACATCACAGGAAGGGAAGGACGGGGGTTGATGGAAAAGAGAAAAAAAAAGATAACGTTCATTTTTAAATCTCTTCAGAGGTGGAAGAACTCAGATCTTTACCAGGGTGTAGAAAAACTCTGTTACAAGTAAAAGTTCAAAGTAAAAGTACAAACGTATTAACATCAGAATATGCTGCCCAGCAGTATATAATAGGGCTGTAAGAAAATATCAATACACTTCATTATCACGATGTTATGATTTGTGATTCTGATTCTCAAAAACAAAACAATTTCATTTTATTTAATAGTTTTCATGCAAAGATCTGTGGTTCATTCTGTGTTGTGTTTAAACTCCTGACCGCTAGATGGCAGCGCTGACTCCTCTCCAACGTAACAACGTAAACTGAGACAGGAAGTAGCGTAAGGGCGTAGGTTTTTTTAACTCTGATTTATTCATATGGTGGTGTGGTCTTTATAGCATGACAGTTTTATTTGCTTAACAGTTATTTATTTATTTGTAAAGACCTTAATTGCCGTCATGCATCATTAAATCGGTCCAATAGTCGTTATTCGACTCGTTCAAGTGATCGACTAAAGCTCGAAGTCCCGCATACAAATACTAAATTTGGGGAAACTGCTTTTGGTGTTTGTGCTGCGAAAACCTGGAACAGTTTATACATTAAAACTTAACACAACTGTACCTCTAGGTGATTTTAAATCCATGATTACAAACTACCCTGCTCTGGATTGTAACATCGTTCTATTGTTGTCTGGCTGATTGCTTCTTGTTATCTCGTTAATTTGGTTCTTGTGTGTATTTATTCCGTTTTATTGTACTCTTGACTTCATTGAAAATGACGGCATGATTTAAAGAATTAAATTTCTGTTTTGTATAAATAATATGAATCTGCAAAGTAACTCAAGCTTCAGATAAATGTAGTGTAGTAAAAAGTACAACATTTACCACTGAGATATAATGGAAGAGAAGTATAAAGTAACACAAGTACCTCAAAATTGTACTGAAGTACGTTCCAGTACTGCGTCTCTTCATAACATTACATCACTTAAATACCACTACAGATTTAATTATACCACAATAATACCACATGAGTACCACTAATCATTTAAATATGAGCGACTCAAACCAAACTGTTCCCAGCTTTCCATCTCTCATAAATCAGCGTGTTATTACGAACGTCAACGTCTCAAACCTTTCTTTGCTTTCTTCTGCAGCTTCAGAGTGTCTGCAGATCTCTTCTTGATCTCCTGACGGGCCTTCTTGTACTCTGTAGAGAAATACACACACACGTACAGATAGATGAACACACAGTGTGAAGCATGCAAAGAAACTGGGCTTTATGTACATACTTCAGGTTAGATTCACAAAGATACATGTCAGATATTCAAATTTACACTAGGGGCTTAAATCCATTAAAATATTTAATCGCAAATGAACCACACATTTTTTATCAGTTCAAAATGAGCCTTAAAGGGAGATTTGTCAAGTATTTAACACTCTTATCAACATGGGAGTGGACAAATATGCTGCTTTATGCAAATGTATGTATATATTTATTATTGGAAATCAATTAACAACACAAAACAATGACAGATATTCACATATCTGGAGGTCAGAGGTCAAGGGACCCCTTTGAAAATGGACATACCAGTTTTTCCTCGACGAAATTTAGCATAGGTTTGGGGCGTTATTTAACCTACTTGCCGACAAACTAGTATGACATGGTCGGTACTGATGGATTCATCAGGTTTTCTAGTTTCATATGATACCAGTATCTTCACTCTAGCTTTAAAACTGAGCCCGCTACAACCTCCGAAAATGTGTTAATGCGTTATTAGTGGCGTTTGACAGCCCTAACATATATATGCAAACAGAGAGGTCCATGAACACCACACACACACACACACACACACACACACACACACACACACACACACTCTGAGCGGAGAGTGTGCCTTCACTTGTTGTCTATGCTGCAGTGTGTGTTTCTGTGTTTGTTTGTGTACCTTTGGCGTGGTCTTTGTCCAGAGTGTTGGCGACTCTCTTCCACTCCTCCATCTGCTCCTGAACAGGGTTGATGAGACAGTCCAGAAACACCCTGCCAACACACACACAAACACACACACACAAACACACACACCATGAACGTTAGGGTTAACAAACTGGTTTCAGGGTTAGAAGGGAAACTTCAGTATCTTCACGTTTTTTGTGTCTAATGGAAGAATCACACAACACAAGGCTGTCGTACCATGCTGACATCACTAACCCCCCCGATGCAAACTGAACCGTTTTAAACTCGATCAACATTTAATTAATGTTTGTTGAGGCTGCAGGTTTGTGCAACAGCATCATGCTGTTCTTATCTTTATCTCTTATTGATGCTGTTTGATGCAGATCTTGTGTTATATATGTTGTTTGTGGTTTATATTGGAGTTTGTGTTTCTCTGTTTACGTGTAGATTGTTGTTTATAATGTTCACATGTTATTGATGCTGCTGTGGAGGCAGCTGATGGTGAGCAGCACTTGAAGACACATTTCCCCCAGGGGACAATAAAGTGTATCGTATCGTCTTGTAATCAGGAGTCTTTAAGCCATCGTGGTTTTCACACTACATGACTGACCGGAGAGACAGGAGGTCACACACTATGAGGAATCCAAACTACGTTTTATCACGAAAACACACACGAGAAATACACGGTAAATGGCGTGATACAATACACGAGACACGTTGCTGATGTTGTTGTTGGCACATGTGTTTACAAAACAGTCTGTTTCCATCAGTTTCCACATTTATTCCTCTCGGAGCTCAAGCGCGAGCAACAGGACGCTGACTTTCGTTGACTTAACGACCACAGGCTCACTGTTAACAAGACATTTCTGATTCTTACAAATGGTCCCTTTAACCCTCCTGTTGTCTTCGGGTCAAATTTGACCCATTTTCAAACTTCATTATATCATAAATATGGATGTATTTTACTTAATTGGCCCAAAATTACATGATGGTTCCTTTATATGGT
>CAKAOI010008070.1:0-14199 GCA_916701655.1 Sebastiscus albofasciatus | reverse complement strand
GCTCATGATCTTGATTGCATTTCCAATATAAACTCAGCTCATTTGCTCGGGCAATCATTTGATTACAATAATCTATTATGTGATTACGATCACATGTTATCGACTACCAACATGGCTGTGATGTAACTCAATATTATGACACGTTAAACAAACACCACACAACATGTTTCACTTGATCACAAACTGTATTTCCTTATTCGTAGTTTATGCCCTTATCTGTTCCGTCTCACTGGGCCGATATTATTACAGCTTCTGAGATAAATGTTTGGTGTTTTTGTTTGTTTGCAAGTCAATAAAATCATGTATTATTCACAAAACCCCAAAAAAGGACAATTTGTTTCTTTAAAATGTCTTAAATTTGTTTTACAGATTTTGTTTTAACTGCAAGAAACAACTTCAATTAATGTCCAATAGTTATGTTTTTAGTTATTGGCATCTATACATTATTGTATCAAAAGTCACATTTTTGAAGTTCTATCATTATGTTCATTCACAATTATTATTGCATTAGATATAATAAGAACAATCTAATCTTGAACTGTAACTCCTGTCAGTCAAAATAAAGAGGAAATATTGGAAACATTACATAGAGACATCAGGTTTTTTCCAGTGGTTAAATATGGTTTTAACTTGTTTTGGTAACAGTAAGTTATTAATTGACATATACCAGGTTTATTTTATAAACCAGAATACATTTATATTTATTCATTTATTTTTATTTATTTTATTTATTTTATTTATTTTATTGTATTTATTTATTATTGATTGATTGATTAATTAATTAATTAATTTACTTATTTTATAAAACAAAACATTGTACCTTGCACACTTTGCTAATATAGTATGTTATTGCACACTTTGCTAGTATAAATAGTATGTTATTCTATGTTTATATTTTAGATTTCTTATGCTAGTTGTAGTAATCTGATATATTTATAGTTTATTCTAATATTCTTTATATTGTGTATTCTATAGATATATTTCTCTAGTGTTGATATGTACATTTTATTTACTGTTCCTGTGCACTGTTGGATAACCTGCTGCTGTAACACAATCATTTCCCAATCTGGGATCAATAAAGTCCATCCATCCATCTATTTTGGTCTTATCTGTGAGGTTTTGGCAATCATTTCTATTGATTATGATTTAAGAGATCGTACTCTACAACAAAGTCGATGGGGGAAAGAAACACGACTGTTTGGACGGACGGATTATAAACATCCAACAGCTGATCTAAAGCTCTTTGTTTGGAGTGTGAGAGCATCTGACATGATGCTCATAACTTCCCATTGCAGGAAAACTGCAGGAAAAGTTCAGCAGGTCGAAGCTGAAGCAGGAAGTCTGTAACTGATGTTTTCAACAGACAGTTTGAGCAATAACTTTACTGTTTGCCTTCATTTTCTTCTAACCTCTGGGCTTGTTTACAACATGTCAGATCAGCTGACTGATCGTGTTTGTTTCTCGCCCTGTTGGACTTCTTTTCAGTGACCTCATTCACAGATTTCCGCAGCAGTGGAAGAAGAACTCTGAACTTTACATAAGAAATGTTGTAATACGACAGTGTAAATACTCTGTTACAAGTAAAAGTCCTGCATTCAAAATCTTACTTAAGTAAAAGTGCAAAAGTTTTAGCATGAAAACATACTTAAATTACAAAAAGTAAACGTACTCATTATGCAGTATGGCCCATTTCAGAATAACCTGTTAGGGATAATGTACAGCGAGCGAGCCGGTCATTATTGTGGAATAAACCCCAACAGGGCGATATGGCACTCTCATGGTCTCTCATCGCCCTGAAGGGGTTTATTTCACAACAATGACCCACTAGCTGTACATTATCCCGCTTATTACACGGCTATTTACTTAAGAAATCAATAATTTGACACAAAAACGGTCCGACATCAGAACTGCGTCCATAGCAACGGTCTATTATACATAGCAACGGTCTATTATACATAGCAACGGTCTATTATACATGGCAACGGTCTGTTATACATAGCAACGGTCTGTTATAAAGAAATAATAGACCGTTGAACGCTGTGATTGACCAATCAGAATCTAATATTCACCAAAGCCGTGTAATAACTTATAATAATATATCATAATTTATTGGTTGAATTACATTTAGAGTTAATAATCTGAATTTGCAAAGTAACTAGTAACAAATGTTATCAAATAAATGTAGCGGAGTAGAAGCATAAAGTTGCATAAAATGGAAATACTCGAATAGTAAAGTACAAGTACCTCAAACTTGTACTTTTAAGTACAGTACTTGAGTAAATATTTAGTTAAATTCCACCACTTGAGTTCAGCAGTCACTTTGGTGAGCACAATGTTATCATAACAAACAGAAACTAAAACTACAAAAACATGATCCAAGTTGTAATAAACTGGAAATATACTTGAAAAAGTTAAAAACAAACAAACAATAAAAGGCATCACAAAGCATCACAAACAATCTCTAGAGAAGCTTCCTCATGTTTTCATGGCTGAGATGAATTCAACACGCCTGCAGGAGATTCAGCTCTGCAGAACCGAATGCATACCAGTTCAGTTCATCTGCAGGACGGACTGGAATAGATGATGAGACGATGCAGCCGAGACACAATGAACGAGGGACTCAGGTGGACTTAAACGTCTCTGCAGGTGAACAACAACAACAACGCCAAATATGCACCAGAATAAAGACCTGTTCAACCTCCGACTGTACTTTAGATTCCAGCTGATCAAACATGACATTCATGCTCGTACTGATACCAAACAATATGCATATTTAACCTGGAGACTCACAGCAATTCATTCTAAATGATAAGGCATTCCTTACTCTTAAAATAAAATAACAAATACAACTTTTAAGTTTAGCATCCACATCGTCAAACAGAGCAGTTTTGTTTTATTTGACCCATTTCTATTAAAATAATCCCTTTTCTTTTTTTTTATCTGTCTTCGTATTTACACCCCGCTGCCTCCACACTGGCTTTTATCAGCCTTTTTATTTATCTTGTCTATTGAATTATCATTATTAATCGTTTTGTTTGTGTCTGTGGTTTACACCGAGTGGGAACTAAAAGGCTCAGCTGTCACAACAAATATTTTACACAAGTGTTGTTCCTGTAAACACGGAGATGATGGATGTTTGGTGTCTTTAAGTGCACACTGAGGTTTGAGGTTACGCAGGTCCGTTCAGAGAACATAGGCCTTTTACTAGTTTACTTTTCAACAGTTTGTTACTGTTGTGTTGTCTCTTCTTTATCTATTTCATTTGTTATTTTATTATCTTTTTTCATGTTTTATTATTAGATGTTTATTTCCCCTGTGCATTAGTCTCAAATTATTCCACTGTTTATTTATTTGTACTATCTTATTATCAGCTTGTCAGTAATCTATTAAATTATAAAATAACACAGAACAAGCTACAGACATAAAACCAGACATATTACGGCCTTATAAAGTTTCCACCGACTCCTGAGAAACATAATCTGGCTCTTTAGCTGCTAAATGCTCGACTTTATTCACCAGAGAGTTGCTAATGTTGTGCGTCTGCTTTGGGCTTTTAGAGATTGTTTACATTTTTCATCTCCTCTTCTTTTTTCTCTAATCATTTTTAATCTATTTTTCATTTATTTATTTTTGTATTATTATTATTTCCTGACTTATTTATGGATATTCTCCTTGTATTTTCTACAATTTTAATGTTATGTACCCATGGTGAGAATCAGTTCTGTCTCATGTGGTCAGCTGTGGCTGTCTGTGTGTATGTTGTTGTATGATTGATGTGTCGTGTCGGGTGAGTGTTGCTCAGAAAAACTAAAAATAACTTTCCCTGTATAATGACTGCTCTTCTGATTATTGACAATTAATAAAAAGACCTTTGAAAGGAAGAGATTTTATACAATAAAAACTGGGAACAAGGTGGATGAGCGGCAAAAGAGTGAACCAAAACAATAAAGTTGCACACACGAAGTTGAATTCACCACCAAGAAACAAAACCTCTCTGGTATGACAACCAGCTTTAGGTAGGTGGATAAATGTTAGCTACCTTTAGCACATTTTAGAAATATAGTTGTGTAATTAACATTACTGAGTCACTTTGCTGACTTTATGACACTCCTCTGCTTGAGCTACTGTTGCACTTCCTGTTCAGCATTTACTTTTATCCTGTAATTACAACTTGTTGCCACAAGCAACATTAAAATAATACTAATGCATCACTAATAATGATCAACGGACAAGGGGCCTTTCGGCTGCATAATGACAACTATGGCTAAATAAAGCTCCAAACTTACGCTAAATTTAGGTGAGGAAAAACTGTCCTGGCCATTTTCAAAGGGGTCCCTTGACCTCTGACCTCCAGATCTGTGAATGTAAATGGGTTCTAGGGTACCCACGAGTCTCCCCTTTACAGACATGCCCACTTTATGATAATCACATGCAGTTTGGGGCAAGTCATAGTCAAGTCAGCACATATATAATTATTAATTATTTATAGATTTGTCATTGTTTTGTGTTGTTAATTGATTTCCAATAACAAATATATACATATATTTGCATAAAGCAGAATATTTACCCACTCCCATGTTGATAAGAGGATTAAATACTTGACTAATGTCCCTTTAAGGGACATTTTGAACAGATAAAGGTGGGATTAATTTGGGATTAATCAAAATTAAATACTTTAATTGATTGACAGCCTTAATTTTGTATTAATAAACTAAATCTGCAAAGTAACTAAAGCTGTCAAATGTAGTGGAGTAAAAAGTTCATTATCTGCCTGGGAGTGGAGTCGAAGTAAAGCAGCATAAACTGAAAATACTCAAGTAAACTCCAAGTAACTCAAAATTGAGTAAATGTACGTAGTTACATTCCACCTCTGCTTTCTGCCAGCCTGATACTTCTTTAGAAAGACTATTTTAAATACATAACAAAAGACAGACGCTGTCAAAGATAAAGTGTTGACATTAGGAACTATTGTCTTTAAAAAACTATCTTTGTCTTAAAAATATACTGTCTCTCACAGCCCACGGCTCAACAGTCCCTCTAACCACCAACGCAGCCCAACAAACAACAACAATAACAACAACAATAACCCTGCTGCATCCCAGAGAGCGAGAACACAATGACAACAGGACTCCAGAAGTTTCCAGTTGAGCTCAATGTGCTGCAACAGGAAGAGCAGCAGCGCCGAGACAGAAGCCAGCAGCCAGACGAGAAAACAAAGGAGCTTCCGCAACTCAACAGGAAGCAGCCGTGACCTGACGTGAAGCGTGGCCGCTCTGCAAACACACGCACACACACACACACACAGTATATGCTGTATAAACTCACATTGAAGGTAGGAAACATGGGGAAAGCTGGCAGGCTGACCCGGTGGCCTCCAGACGAGCTGTATTTACATACTCTACATATACTGTATAATCTGCACAGGTGCCTGAGGCATAATCCCTGCATGAAAAGGACAAAATCCCCTTTCTGAATTAGCCCAGTTTAACCCCGGCTGCACGTGCACGGGGAAAGGTAAACACACACACACACACACACACACACACATACATACATACAGACACAGACAAGAGCTTTGTGAGTGTGTCACACTTGAGCACCATCACCATCAGTGATTATATCAGCTTTGTGCAGTGCATCACACACACACTCACACACAGAGACAATAGCCTGCTGACAACATGACACAACACACACCTTCCCTTTTTTTTTTTTTTTTCTGCATAAATGCCAAATAAGGACAAAGTGAGCGTCTGTGGAAGCTGGTTCTTTGTTTGTTTTGGTCCCCTGTGAAGCCAAGTTGCCGCACTTCAGGGTCTCTGACAGCACATGGTCTTATTTGTGTTCACTTTTCTGATCTTATTTTAGCATTTTCTGCATGTTTCTTTGAACTATAACAGCTGGAAAACACTTAAAAAAGATGCCTTTAATCCTACAAAATGATTTCCTGCTACTAGAATGCAAGCTTCTTTTGTCTCAGTCTTCCTCAGCACATGGCAACAGCTCTTTGTTTTTATTTAAACCATGTTTTTTTTCAGAAAAACAGAAGAAAATTTTAAAGAAAAGGAGATGTGAGTTGCAGATAACACAGCTGATAGTGAAAACAAAGAGGCAGCAGCAACACCGTGCGTCTCTGGTAACAGGAAGAAGTGTCCAAGACAAAAGACCACCGAATTCACCCCCAAATAACAACACATTTAACACCTAACATGCGTTTTTATCACCATTTTTATATCCTAAATAAGTTCATCTTGACATCACAGGCTTTTTTCAACCTCCTCCTCCTTATAATGAAATGTGTTGTTCCCTTGTGAAGCCAAGTTGCTGCACTTCAGGGTCTCTGACAGCACATGGTCTTATTTGTGTTCACTTTTCTGATCTTATTTTAGCATTTTCTGCATGTTTCTTTGAACTATAACAGCTGGAAAACACTTAAAAAAGATGCCTTTAATCCTACAAAATGATTTCCTGCTACTAGAATGTGAGCTTCTTTTGTCTCAGTCTTCCTCAGCACATGGCAACAGCTCTTTGTTTTTATCTTTAAGGATAAACAGAAGAACATTTGAAAGAAAATGAGTTGTGAGTTGCAGATAACACAGCTGATAGTGAAAACAAAGAGGCAGCAGCAACACTGAGCGTCTCTGGTAACCACTAACAGGAAGAAGTGTCCAAGACAAAAGACTCTCTCCACTCACCACCAAAAAACAACACATTTAACACCTAACATGCGTTTTTATCATCATTTTTATATCCTAAATAAGTTCATCTTGACATGACAGGCTTTTTGCAACCTCCTCCTCCTCCTTTTAATGAAATGTGTTGATCCCCTGTGAAGCCAAGTTGCTGCACTTCTGGGTGTCTGACAGCACATGCTCTTATTTGTGTTCACTTTTTAGCATTTTCTGCATGTTTCTTTGAACTATAACAGCTGAAAAACACTTAAAAAAAGATGCCTTTAATCCTACAAAATGATTTCCTGCTACTAGAATATGAGCTTCTTTTGTCTCAGTCTTCCTCATCACATGGCAACAGCTCTTTGTTTTTATTTTTAAGGATAAACAGAAGAACATTTGAAAGAAAAGGAGATGTGAGTTGCAAGGTAACATATCGAAACAGAGCAAAGTGAAAACAAAGAGGGTCTTATTTGTGTTCACTTTTTCTCATCTTATTTTAGCATTTTCTGCATGTTTTTTTAACAACAACAACAGCTGGAAAACACTTAAAAAAGATGCCTTTGATCCTACAAAATGATTTCCTGCTCCTATAATGTGTGCTTCTTTTGTTTCCTTCCTCCTCACATGGCAACAGCTAATTTTATTTTTATTTTAACGACTTTTTTTTAAGAATAAACAACAGTAATGTGCAGGTAACACAGCTGATATTGCAACAGAGCAAAGTGAAAACAAAGAGGCAGCAGCAACACTGTGCGTCTCTGGTAACAGGAAGAAGTGTCCAAGACAAAAGACTCTCTCAAATCACCCCAGAAAACAACACATTCAACACCTAACATGCGTTTTAATCAGCATTTTTATATCCTAAATAAGTTAATGTTGACATAACAGGCTTTTTGCATCCTCCCCCCTCCTTCCTTATAATGAAATGTGTTGATCCACAACAAAGAGCCACGACGCAGCTCCAGAGCAACAGTGCAACGCTTGTTTTTCCTGCAGCAGTCTGTGAATCCTGCAGAACCAGAAGCAGCACCAGAACCTGAGAGGTAAACATGAGTCTGGTACTCACCACCTGGGTCATCTGAGCAGCAGAACTGCTAGCAGCAGAAACAACAGAGATGTTTTTTTTCCCAGTTGTTATTCTTGTTGTTGTTGTTATTTTAAGTTAAATGACTGCTTGTCGTCCTCCCGGCCTCTGGTCCATGTGTGATGCTGCCAGATGGGAACTTATTGTTGTGTCCTTTTGGTGCTGACGGATCTCATTTTTTCCCCAACACGAGCTTTTGTTGTGTCTTTTGTGTGCGTAATGGACTGGCCTGGTTACTTTGGTACGGGGACGTCACCACGTGGGAGGGAGATGGAGCTGTGATTGACAGGCGGGGCTGGCCAATGGGAGGCCGCGATGCCTTCAGGCTCCCGTGGGAAAGATGGGAACCAGGTTTGAGAAGAGCAACCAGGTGGAAATAACATGGTTGGTTTTTTTTTTAACTTTTTTTTATTTTTAGGGGTCCATTAATTTTGGAGTTAATTTATTATTTTATATGTTCTTACGCATGTTTTTCTCCCTTTATGCATTTTTTTTAATTATTTATTGCAGCTTCCTCATCTCTACTTGTGCACATATACAGTATATGTATATAAGTAATTGTATATATTGTTTTCATTGTGGACTGTAATGCTGTGCAATATGCTGCCTTCCACTGTGTAATT
This sequence comes from Sebastiscus albofasciatus, assembly GCA_916701655.1. Classification (NCBI taxonomy): domain Eukaryota; kingdom Metazoa; phylum Chordata; class Actinopteri; order Perciformes; family Sebastidae; genus Sebastiscus; species Sebastiscus albofasciatus. The sequence goes on along the minus strand of CAKAOI010008070.1, from coordinate 5,818 downwards.
GTCTGAAATATATTAATTATTTCTTTTTATATATATATATTTATGAGTTACAAGTTCTTTTAACATGGTCATGCAGCATATATTGTATATTTGTATTCTGGGGGTATCGTTCCTATGCAGAAGGGTAGTTTAGTTTATTTATTGACTACACTGAGGGTGTTTTATATTTTAATAATGTATTTATTTATTGTGTTGAATTGAATGTGATACTTATTTTTGTACTGTAATTACCTTGTGTCTTTTCTACCTTTTTTCTTTTCTTAAAACTGACTCGGTGTAAACTGCTCAGAATTCCAATGTACTTATTATAGGTGACAATGGCAAATAAAACTCTTGAATTTCATTGTGCAACCCTGTTGTATACTGTATAGTAGATGCTCATGATGTAAATGCATTGTATTCAAGTATTTAAGGTTACTTATCTATACTATTGCATCTGTTTTACTTTATTTTGCTGCTTTCACACTTCAGTTTCCACGCATAGAGTCAATAAACTTCACCTCATCTTAAATTTAAGTTATTATTATTGAATATAGCTATTTTTTTTTAGTTTAGATTGATGTTTTTCGCTCAGTTTAAGCCTTAAAAACACCTTAACAGGCTCCCGTGGGAAAGATGGAAACCAGGTTTGAGAGTAGCAACCAGGTGGAAATAAAATGTTTTTAATTAATTTTGGAGTTAATTTATTATTGTGTATGTTCTTACGCATGTTCTAGTTGTTTTTCTAACTTTTTTTTCTAATTATCTATTTAATTATCTATTGCAACTTCCTCATCTCCACTTGTGCACACATCATTTATAAATATACAGTATATGTAGGCCTATATAAGTAATTGTATATATTGTTTTGTTTATTTTATATTCTATTATAATTTTAAATATTTGTACATATATTCTATGTGTGTAGCGTGAAGGAACTACATTTCATTGTGCAACCCTGTTGTATATAGTAGATGCTCATGACGTAAATGTATCGCATTCAAGTATTTAAGGTTATTTATCTATACTATGCACCTGTTCTACTTTATTTTGCTGCTGTGACACTTCAGTTTCCACACATAGAGTTAATAAATGTCACCGTACCTTAAATTAGAGTTATTTTTATAGTAATAGCTTTGAATTTTAGTTTAGATGTATGTTTTTTGCTCAGTTTGGGCCTTGTAAAACACCTTAACAGTGCTGCTTTTGTATGCTTTGAAGAAATAAAAGATCCTTTGAGTCTTTTCCTTCCATGTGTTTCACTTAAGGCTTCAAGTTGTTGACTTTGGGCAAACTAAACTCTTCTCTAATGAAGAAGTTTTAAGTGGAGGATGTTCATAACACATTCATTTGTCACCTGTACAATTTAAACATGAACTCTAATGCAACACATATAACGTGTCTGTGTGTAAAGTGTGACAAATTTGAGAATTATTTATCACAAACAACAAATTACCTCATATATTTTAGTGTCAGAAAAAAAACCCAAAGCTGTGAAAGTTATGGCTTTGTTATTGCTGAAGTGCTTATTTCCCATGTGGCCTGAACGCGCCACTGAGAGGAGGAGGGAGCGAGCAGATACCCGGATGTGTAAATAAATACAAGATGAGACTATGAATCTGATTCCTCTTCTTTCTCTCATTTGAAAAATAAGACTTTCTGTTTGTCATGCTCTGTTCTCCACCTGCAGCTCTCTGTGTGAACTAAAAGCACAGTCACATTTGGTTTCTGCATGTTTTTGGCACATATTTTTCACTCAAATTACCAACTGCATGATAGATATTTATATATTATTCATTCTGTGGACTGATGAATATAGAAATGATTGGCATTGTGGGTTAAAATACTTAAAGAAAAAGCATCCTGACATGTTTTATAAGGATGTCAAACACAGCAAAAACATGCAATCTGATATTATCTCGACACCAAGTGGGAGCAGAAACACCAGAAAGTCATACCTGAGCACCATAATAAAAAAAAGGGAATATTATGGGATGATTATTCCTGAAAAACATCCACCCAGCTCTCTGAGCTAAAACAAGCCTGCTCCTATTAGTTATTTTTAGAAACAGATCAATAGATTCCTCTTTAGACTCTGACTTGTGAGACAAAGCTGAGATTCTTATTATATTTTATAGATTTAAAAAACAAAAACAGCAGCCTGTCCGCCCACACCTCCTCCTCATCCACCACCTCCTCCTCTTCCTCCTCCTCCTCTTCTTCATGCTGCTGCACTGTTTGTGTCAGCACTGCATCATCCTGACATTGGGCAGATCCAACATCTGACATATAATGCCACAAATGATGACATTAAATCTAAAAATAGTCTTAAATTAAACAGTAATCTGGTTCCTTCCTCTCCAAACAGCAGTCTGCCCTCGTCCTACCCTTCCTATCCTGACGTCAGCTTCAAGACTACAACAACAACAACTCATGCACTGCTTTTTTATTTTTAAAAACTGCCTTTCATGCATGTTGACAATGCAGCATGAGCACTGTCATGTTGCAACACCCTCAGATGTGTTGCTTCACCATATGGATGTAAACACAACACACTGCAGCTCCCCTCATGGGCTGCAGGCTGTGCAGCGCATGAGCGTTATGAAATCCATCCCCCCTTTCACTGTGTTTTTGTCTCCTGTTCACGTGGCATCATAAGCCCCCCCAAAAAACTGACCGACATCTGCAGCCAAAGAGGAGATGAGGATGATGGTGGTGGTGATCATAACAGAGAGATAGCTGCACATTACAAGCTGGAAGGAGCTGCACAGCTGGGTTGTTTTTGTTCTTGAATGCAACTCTAAGCATCAAATTGTGTCTCATTAAAGAAAGAAGCAACCTTATAATAATTAATGTTATTATAATGTTATAAACATCCTACAGAGCTGTCATCCTACAGGAGCAGGGGATTAAAGAAATGCGACAAAATACCAAACTTCTAGATGAATATTATGCAAATATTATAAGATTGTTACCAGAATATTAAGTGTTTTTTCATGCATTAGTGACTCTGAAAGAAAACATAATACATTTAAGCTGTAAAATATGAATATAGGCTATAGAAATTGGTGCAACAGGAACATTAAATACTATTAAGAGGAATATTTTGCAATTATTATAAGATTGCTACCGGAATATTGGAGTGTTTTTCACGCATTGGCGGCTCTGCATGCATCCCAAACAGACAAAAAAACAATTACACATTTAAGGTGTAAAATACAAATAAAGGCTATACAAATTGCAAATCCTTTGGTGCAACAGGAACATTAAATAGCTAGTATCTAGAAGAATATTATGCAATTATTATAAGATTGTTACCAGATTATTAAAGTGTTTTTCATGCATTAGTGACTCTGAAAGAAAACATAATACATTTAAGGTGTAAAATATGAATACAGGCTATACAAATTGGTGCAACAGGAAACAAAACATGAACTATAAAGCATAATAAGAGCTCTAAACTGACCTAAGTCTGTATCTAAGAGGATATCATGGCAGCAGGCTGTCACAGTTATTATAGTGATTATTCTGACATGCACACGCAAATCCTTTGGTGCAACAGGAACATTAAATAGATACTATCTAGAGGAATATTATGCAATTATAATAAGATTGTTACCAGAATATTAAAGTATTTTTCATGCATTAGTGACTGAAAGAAAACATACATTTAAGCTGTAAAATATGAATAAAGGCTATACAAATTGGTACAACAGGAACATTAAATAGCTACCATCTAGAGGAATATTCTGCAATTATTATAAGTTTTTTACCAGAATACTGAAGTGTTTTTCATGCATTAGTGACTCTGAATGAAAACATACATTTAAGGTGTAAAATATAAATATAGGCTATAATAATTGCAAATCCTTTAGTGCAACAGGAAACAAACAAAATAGCTACTATCTAAAGGAATATTATGCATTATTATTATTATTATTATGTGTTTTTCATGCATTAGTGTGCATGCATCCCAAACAGGAAAAAAAACAATAAAACATTTAATGTGTAAAATATGCAAATCCTTTGGTGCAACAGGAACATTAACTATCTAGAGGAACATTATGCAATTATTATAAGACAGTTATTATGGAGATTATTCTGCGTGTCCTCCAGCAGGTCACTGGAGATGCACTCACCCCAAAACCACTTCTCCTTCCCCGCCTCGGACACCAAAACAACCCGCTGAAGGAACCTCTTCCTCCGCTGCAGCTGCGGGACTCTCTGAGGGGTTTTAGTAGAAAACATAAATAAAAAACAGAAAGAAAAGACTCCTTCACCGTCCCATCAAGGTAGCAGCAGCAGTCTGTCCAGGTCGGGCCATTAAGAAGTCCAGGAGTGTGTGCATGTTGGAGCAGCTTGCAGCTCTCTGAAGAGGTTTTAACCTCGATACCTTTCAGCTCTCCGACGTCAGACCGAGCTAAGGCCTTTTACTTATACTGAGATCCTAATGAGCTCCTCTGAATAATGCACCGACACGTCCACGACACCGGAGACGTCCAACAAGACTGTCCTCTCTGTCTGTAAGTGTTTATGGTGTCATTGAGGTGAACTGTGTGAGCTGATTTCTGTGCAAAAACAAACTGTGTTTTATTAGGTCTGCAGGTGCTGCCTTTACGGGGAATAGGAGAATCGAGAATTGAGCGCAGAAGAGATAATAACAACATGGAACATGTCTGAACAAATTCAACATTTTTACATCCCACAGGAAACCTGGTTGGCAGCCAGACATTTAACACATGAATCACAGGAATACATTGATGACAATGAACGAGAACAATCATTATAAAGAAACATTATAACTAAAAAAAAACAAAAGTAATAGTAATAACTTACTTGTTTCTGAAGTTTTCAACCACATCAGGTTTTCTTCCTCAGTTAAGTTATGTTCCTCAGTGGATGGAGTTGCTCAGTTGTCATCATGTATGAGGAAACATTCAATATGGAACAAAAACAAAGAACAAAACAGCAAAAGTAACCCACACAGTTTGTTTTATTTATCATTGTAATCTTTTTTTTTTTTTTTTTTATGTTATAGTGTTTTCAAATAATGTAGTTTTAAGCATGTAGAGGAAATATTCAACAGTTTTTATAGTATAATTTTATTTTAGAAAATATTAATTATATTAACTTTTTTTGATATTTTCTTAAACCTAATTTTCACCACTTTTATTGTATTAATTACATTTTTTTATATAGTGTTTGTGAAGTACATACCGTAGTTTTAAGAGCGTATGAGGAAACATTCAACATGGAACATGTCTGAACAAATTCAACATTTTTACATCCCACAGGAAACCTGGTTGGCAGCCAGACATTTAACACATGAATCACAGGAATACATTGATGACAATAAACAGCAACAATCTATAGTCAAACAATTCAGAATATACTTAAAATACAAACATTATCAATCAAATTATAACAAATAATAATAATAACTTACATGTTTCTGAAGTTTTCAACCACATCTGGTTTTCTTCCTCAGTGGATAGAGTTGACCTATGAGGAAACATGCAACATGGAACAAAAACAAAGAACCAAACAGCAAAAGTAGCCTACACAGTTTACTGTATTTATCATTGTATTTTTTTAAAATATATATTTTTTTAATAGTGTTTGTGAAGCAAATACCATAGTTTTAAGAGCGTATAGATAGATAGATAGATAGATAGATAGATAGATAGATAGATAGATAGATAGTAACTTTATTGATCCCGAGGGAAATGAACGTTTCCAGTATCACAGTTCCATAGTGCAAAACATGTTAGACATTAAACACATAAATCACAGGAATACACTGATGACAACAACAAATATGTAGTCAAATAATTGAGAA
>CAKAOI010008038.1:1431-58406 GCA_916701655.1 Sebastiscus albofasciatus | reverse complement strand
GTCATTGTGACTTGAGTCCTGAGAGGCCTAAAACCAGCCAACCTTGAAGACCCGAGCATTAGGTCGGCTTCAGACCAGGATCTTTTCAACCTCTGCCAGAACAATGCCAACTAAAACCAATATAAGGAATGTCATTCATCGCCAAGATCCAAATATACAATGGTGTGATTGTGTGATAAAATATACAGGAAATGGAGCACATGGACGATTTCTGCTTCTGAAGCTGAAATTTTTAGTGTCATTTCTGCGCTGAGAGACTCTAGCCTCTTAACACCATGGGGCTTTGGCTATAAACCATGGCACACTGACAAAGACTCATTGATATTTCTACATAGACAGAGAGGCAAACACAGAGCTGAAAAAGCCCAGTGTTGGCCCAGACAGCTCTCAGCCACACGAGACGTTTGATTGGGTTATCAGGCTAGCCAGCCTCAGAGGAGATCCTGATAAATGAAGTTGCCATTTGTCCATCCTCCCCTCCTCACAGCAAGGAATTATCTCAGTGACAATTACAGCTTCCAGCTCCTGAAGACGCCCAGCGCTGAGAAACCAGCAAAGGACTGACCGCAAGGAGATTATACTGATTGCTATTCCATTGCCCGCAATTGATCCTAAATTGCTTTGGCACAGGGTCAGTTCCATGGTGGATGTCCTTGGGTTTTTGTTAATAAATCAAATTTACAAGCAATTTTCCTCTAAAAAAATTATGTCCTTGCTATAACGGGAATACTGATATCAGTTTGGAGATCTGTGTTGTGTGATTACAAGAAACAGAAGGCAAATTCAACATGGCACACATACAGTATACTGTACAATATAAATACATATCAGTTAGGCTATTTGTACTGTAGGCCTGTTTGATCAATGCAGATAAACAATATATTATCTCCTAACCCAAGATTTCTAAGGCTATATCATGTAATGACTGTTTTCACAACCCAATCTCACGGGAAGGCGTATAAATAGCAAGACATTACAAGGACATTTCGCGTGTCATTTGCCACGCAATAAAACTATGTTAACATCCTCAGTTAGGTTTAGGCAACAAAACCACTTAGTTAGGTTTAGGGAAACTGTCATAGTTGGGCTTAAAATAAGTGCATAAACTAAGTAAAATACATACAGAAACAACGTAACAGAAGTACGGAAAACACGTGACAAACAAACGTCACTAAAAAACATGTGACAAACGTCACTAATGTAACTTTGAAACAAAACACTGGCCTCGAACACTGGTCTCCTGGTTGAAAGTCCTGGATTTACCATTTTATAGACCAAACAACTACTCGATTAATCGAGGAAATATTTGACTGATTAATCGACAATGAAAATATCATTAGTTGCAGCCCTACAATTGACAGATTTCACAACTAAAGATTTCGAATACTAAATAAATGAGGCTAAACAGTGATGTTACAGTGGCTCCCAACTCGTCCCAGTGATACACATCAGCCTGGCAGAGTCACTCAGTCTATTGGCAAACATGTCTGATGCTCTTTGTTGTATCAATGGTAACTATTGGGCTGGTCCTCTTTCCACATGTGATCTCTGGACGGCTCAGCTGATTGGTGTAAAAGAAGGAAAAGGGATCGGGTTTGACAGCGGCACCACATTTTATGATTCTAATGGTTTTCTGACCTCAATCTTCCCTAATCATTTCGAAGCCTGGACAAAGATTATCTGGGTATAGATTATGTTTTTTACAACACACGTGGCACCAGGACAAAAACATCAACAACAAAGCGACCCAAGCCAGCATTGTATTTTGTGCTTTTGATATCCCAAAGGACATGCACATTTATCTTCTGTTGAATGGAGGAATCTCACATCTACACTTGGGATTTGTTTACCATCCCATTCCTTTGTCTCCCCCGGGAGAATTTTTTTCCCAGGATTCCTGTGGCTGTGTTTGGGGGGTTTAAGAGATGAAAAAGAGGGAAAGAAAAGCCCATTGGTCTCAGCGCCACAGAAACAGCATCTAGAGCCAAGCTGTCATCCCACTTGGATTAAGGACCCTTCAGTGGAGGCTGCTGAGCTGCTAACATGGTGTCTTACCCTCGGCCAGGGTGTGGGAGGGGGTAGAGGGTGGGGCAGAAGGGTGAGGGCATTAGAGGGCCTGGCCTAAATAAGACCTCGAGGTCAGCGAGCCTCCTGAACCATGGAAAAGCCACTTTGTGTCTCCATGTCAACTTTATTCATGAGCTGACAGCAAAGTGTCCCCTTCTTTCCTGTTGATTCAATCACTGTTGCATCATGTGCTGGGGCAACGAAGATAATCTACGCCTTCTTCGCTCCGCTCATCTCTGCAGAACCCCCACTTCTACAAGTTTATAACAACAGGCTGGTGAGAGTGCGGAGGCTTGTGGTGGATTTCTTGGCACTCTCTAAACCTCTAATTTTATAAGCAGAAAAAGAGCGGTGGCGATGTATTTGCTGAGCCATTAGACAACACAAGTGGGCTGCATCGCTGTGCCAACAGAGAGTGGGATGTGCAGCCGAGTTACTCTTAAGCTCTATGCAAATAGGAGGAAGATGGAGGCATTCAAGTGCACTCTTCCTGAATTCTCTGTAATTTTGGCGAGCCTGCACTCTGCCGGTGGAGCGATGCCCACCTCCTGTTGTGTTCCGGACGGGAAAGGGAAGCAGTGGTCCTTGTTATGTGCTGCCACTGGGCCACCGACTACCTCTCCAACATCTGCTGCCCATCCAAAGTTGGCCAGAGCTTCAACTGGGCCTGAGGCTGCCGGTACAGAAAGGACTGCCTCTCCAGTCCTCTTCAGCAGGAACAACTGTGTGTTCAAACAGAGGCTCCAACACCAGAGTCTCTATTGTGGATCTCCTCAGGCATAACCCTGCATCACCCCCCTATACTGCAAGAAAAGAGACGAGGACAGCCGCCCCGCCAGTACAGACAGAGAAAACAGACCCCCTTTGTTCCCCCTGGCCCTTCTCAGCGTCGACTGAAGTACATGATCCACCCCTCCTCCCTCCTACAACCATGAAGGCTTCAAAAACACTCCCACTTTTAGTTTTCCCTCCCTCCACTTCTTCTAGTGGGTGGCAAGACCATCTTATGAGCATTCAGAAGACATACCGAGCGCTCATCTCAAGTCTTCATTTGTTCATATCAAGGCCCTAAAGTCAAGGTTGACTATAGGAGTCAGATCTAGAGTTACATGCAGCTAGTTAACCTGTCAGGCAGGCGCTCTACTTGGGGTATAGAGAGGGAACATAAAACCCACAACATTACGTCCCATTACCCCTACCACACACTTCAAAAGGAGGCTCTATTGCCGTCACTCCCTGGCAGTTGGTTTGGACAGAAAAGAGCATCTCTAAATGCTTTGTTCTCGCTAAGGGGTGTAATAACCTGACACAGGCGATAATAGCGTTCCCTGGGCAACCTTGAATGATTGGGCTTGATGACTGTCATGGTGTAAAGCTCTGGTGTAATGATTCCATCACAGTGGGCCGTCCAGGGACATCCGCAATGACCGCAACTCATCCACCATCTGTCCACATTACCTGCTGCCTAAAAATACAACCTAATGTGACAGTACAGCTCTCTAGCTCGTACAAAACAGTACATGTGATTAACAAAGGGCTGCAACTAAAAGCATGTTTCATTATTGATGATTCTGCTGATTATTTACTTGATTTCCCAGAACCCAAGTTGACATATTCAAGTTAAACTAGGGCTGCAACTAACAATTATTTTCATTGTTGATTAATCTGTAAATTATTTTCTCTATTAATCGATTAGTTGTTTGGTCTATAAAATGACAGAAAATGTCAATCTGTGTTTCCCAAAGCCCAAGATGACGTCCTCAAATGTCTTATTTTGTCCACAACTCAAAGATATTCAGTTTACTGTCATAGAGGAGTAAAGAAACCAGAAAATATTCACATTTAAGAAGCTGGAATCAGAGAATTTTAGCTTTTTTTCTTAAAAATTACTCAAACAGTTTAATAGATTATTAAAATAGTTGGTGATTAATTTAATAGTTGACTACTAATCAATTAATCATTGCAGCTCTATCAAAAACCCAAATATATTGAGTTTACTATCATAGAGGACTAAAAAAAACAGAAAATATTCACATTTGAGAAGCTAGAAATAGAGAATTTTGGGCATTTTTGCTTAAAAAATAACTCAAGAGATTAATCGATGCTCAAAATTGATAAATTTTCAATCATTAATTGATTAATCAACAAATTGTTTCAACCGGCCACCGCTCATAGTGTGAACGTAGCTTTAAACTACCAAATCATTTCAACATAGAGGTGCAATTAAGCATTGTTTTCATTCAATTTAGTTGTCTATTATTTTTTGGTGAAAAATGCCTGTCACAAGTTCTCAGAATCAAAGGTGACGTCCTCAAAGTGATTGTTTTGTTCGACCAACAGTCACAAACAGCAAGATGGTCAATATACAATGACACAAAACGGGAAAAAGCAGCAAATCCTCACATTTGAGAAGCTGTACCTGGAGTTCTTTTAATAAATGACCTGAACGATTAATCGATTGATGCTGCTGATTCATTTTCTGTTTCGATTGACCCACAAGTCATTTAAGCTATAGCTCAGTATAAATCACTGAAGCTGTTTTGTTGCAGGAGATTAAAAAACAGCAAAGTATCTCCACATCTTTTTATCTAATTACTCAGAAAACCAGTCTCGCAGTGAGCAACACATAAATCATTTAATATCCATTTCCCTTAGTCATCTGTCACCATCCACTCCACACTGATAATATAATAGAGGTCTAGTACGTAAACATCAACAGTTGCAGCTGTGTGGAGTGGATTCGCAGGAACGTGTCAATCCCCATTAGAGACCGCTGCCTAACTGAGTGTGAAACTCTAATTGCACCCACCAGCTTGCAACCTCACAGGCCCCACACACAGAGAGAAAGTGTGTGTAATAATGAACATGTATGTCCTTCTTTGCATGTACTCATCTACCCCTGCATACATTTGTCCAAATTACAACCAAGGCAAGTGTTCAAGCAGCCATGAAGCGTGGGGGGGTGGCAGCATTCCTTCTGTGGTCCTCTAATGAGGCGCTCATCAGTCCCAAAATGAGACGAACATGCTTGTGACAAGGAGGTCCAGGCGATGTCAGTGTGCTGCGCTGCTGTGTGTGACTGGCCCACTGGGACGAAACACCCACACCGCGGTGACACTAATGGATAGGCATGGGCCTCCATCAGTCCCCGGAGATTTAGCCTCATCACAGCTGAGCAGCACAGCACTCCTATTCACGACGGCTGCTGGATCGTCTCCGCTCAGGGCGAGTACACGTGTCTCCGGGACACAGTCAATCATTCAGTCAATCAGCTGGAGTCACCTGTGATGGGGCCTTATTTAACTGTGTGCCACTCTCAATGAAAAATACATCACTGCAGCACTTTTTAAAGGACTAAAGTTTTCCTCAACTTGGGCAAAAGTTTTGTAGTTTTGGCAGTAACTGCTACCAGTAAAACCCGATGTCATGGGAAGGCGTATGAATGACACCTCATTACAAGAACATTCCATGCGTCATGAGGACGCATTTTAGGCTTTTTGTGTGTCATTTGTACGCCGCTTTTCACGTGTTATTTGTACACCACACAACAAAACTACAGTAACATTTGAGCAGTTAGGGTTTATGCAACAAAACCACTTAGTTAGGTTTAGGAAAAATGTCATGGTTGGGAAAAAATAAGCACATAATAATAACAAAATAAAATACATATGGAAACAACGTAACAGAAGTATGGACATCACAAACGTAACTTACACATAGCATATTTACGCAGCTGCGTTTACATTGGACTCAGTACAGACTACATGGCGTACAAATGACACGCCAAAAGCAAGAACGGCATTCTTATTACACGCTAAATGCCTTGCAAATTACTTGTCATTTATACGTTTGTTTGTGTGACCAGGCTGACCAGTAATGTAACTAAACACTGTATTCAAAGTGGAAGCGAATCTGTCAACCAAGTTAAGCTGGTTTACTAAATGGATTTCCACTCTAATGAATTATAGTATAATAAACATGACAAATGTCAGCATTTAAAAGAAAAAAGAAGCTTTGTTTCATGTTTCGTGGCGAGAGCACCGCCATGTTGCAGTACTCTACCTGTGACATCACGAGAATGGTTGGCTCAACAACGGTAGAGACCATGAAAGAGTGAGACTGAGGAGACACTTAGTAAAACAGCTTAACTTGGTTGACTGATTCACTTCCACTTTACTGATGATATCTAATAACATGGCAAAGGCGCTAAAAAGAAGACACACAGGGCAGGAAGCAGTCAGGTGACCATACAGGTTGTAAACAAACCACAACGATAGATAAACTTATTTGGAAGAGAAAACCAATGCGAACTGTAAAGTTATTGATCAAACTGTCCGTTGTAAACATCAATCATTGTTAACAGACCAACACACTGGTTGACCTTTGACCTACTGTACTTATTGTAGTTGTACACACACAGTTTTCCTGTGCAATGAAGAATTATTACCAATTTTTTCGGGTGTGCTCATTTGCAGTTTTACCTCCAAATAAAGTGATTTAGATAATCTGGCTAATCTGTTGGCTTGTTTACAAACTGATTGTCTGATCCAAGGTTGAAACTATTGATAATGTTTCCATAAGCGATTGATCTGTTGACTATAAAAACGTGATTCAAACCGAACAGTGGGCTCTAATTGCTTGATTTATTAAACCTTCAGTCCAAAACCTAAATATATTCAGTTTACAATCATTTATGACAAATAAAAGCATACAATAGTCACATTTGAGTAGCTGAAAACAGAGAATTGTTGCCATTTTTGCTTGAAATATTACTAAAATGATACCTTGATTTAAAAATAGCAACTTGCTCATATCTTGCCCTGTTGGATGTCAGTTTTTGACGGTCAAAACTACAAAAGTAACCGAAGACTTTCAAAGCTATACAACAGAGAGGACTTTGAGTTTCTTCTGTTTAAACTAACCTACTGTCTACTGACTTTAACTGTCTTCTACTTTGACTTCAATTCATTTCAATATTCCCATTTTTTAAACTTCATTCCTACGACATCAATGAAGTGCGTCCTTGGTGAATGAATCACCGAATAAAAGCCTCTCAAGTTCAGATCAGTTCCTCTCAGAAATGATGTCATCATCAGCATCACCACCACCAGTGAGACAGAACAAGTCTTTCTATCTATGAGACACTTTGTCCCGTTGGCGGAGTTCATGATGCCACAGACGGCCGCTCACAGAAGGAACGTTGATCACTTCTAGCAGAATAGTCTGCGTGTTTCTGCGGCCCACAGGCTGAAATTAGTGGCATTTTCCCTCCAACACCCAAGCTTTTCCCATAGCCCCCGCAAGCGGAGCAGAGTTGCCCGCCACTGCATGGTTTTAGGTCAGCAGTGTGACTGACTGGTGCTCTCACAATAACTCCGGCCAACGTGTGTCATGATAATCCCTTAGTTATGCAAATCTCCCCGCCTAGTGCCGTTTGCACTGAGGGTGAAAGTAAAGACGGCAGCACAATGTAGGTCACTATCTCGTCCCGATTCCTCCACATTGGTCAAATGAGTCTGAAATGTGCTGTCAGTAGAGCTTAAGTAGCTGTAGAGTATAGTGGCTCTCTGGGCTCGAGCAACATCCTGACTCACCAGATAGGACCGAAGAGACCCTCAGAAGGGATCCGTAAAAGTGATATCACACGTTTTGCCGCCTGTTTGTGAATCAATGCAAACGAGACATAAGGCAGGGATAGTGGGGATATTGTTATCTTCTTAGACAGATTAACAATAGTCTTCCTGCAGTGAATAAACATTACTAGAAAGTGTGTCAGCCCATTCAGAGAGAAAGTAGGAACACACAATAAAGCAGGGGGTCATTAGCATTGTATTAATATGGCTATCGGAGCAGGCGGAGAAAGTGTGCAGCTGAAGCATGTGTGTGTGTCTGGGGATGAGCGGAGGAAGAGGAGGGGTGCAGGGTTGCATGATGGTGAGCTCCCCCTTGACTGAAGCTTTGACCGAGGGGAGACATAGGAAGGAGGAGGAGGAGGAGGACGAGGGGGAGGAGGGGAGCAAGCAGAGGATTTGGGTGGGAATGTGAGGGTTTTTTTTCTCCTCTGTAAAGCAATTGTTTGGCTCGTATGGTAAATGGCATGGGATGTAATGGGTGAATCTCGAGGGGTTATAATCAGATTGAGTGTGATGATGAGGGGAAATTAGACTAAACAAACTGACTGGTCAGTCAAAACAAGACTTGTTGTGTGACATGAAATGTGAAGGGAATTAAATATGTGGGGAGCAAATCAGCTTATAGGACATGAGGGATTTTGTGTGTAAGAGGACAGCTATTTCATCAACACAACACAGCAGGACAAAAAAAACAACATACAGTATCTATCCATCTATCTATCTATCTATCTATCTATCCATCTATCTATCTATCTATCTATCTATCCATCCATCTACCTATCCATCTATCTATCTATCTATCTATCTATCTATCTATCTATCCACCATCTACCTATCCATCTATCTATCTATCTATCTATCCATCCATCTATCTATCTACAGTATCTATCTATCCATCTATCTATCTACAGTATCTCTATCTATCTATCTATGTATCTACAATATCTATCTATCTATCTATCTATCTATCTATCTATCTACAGTATCTATCTATCTATCTGTACTTACAGTGTGTAATGTGAGCATCATGAAGCAATGGACAGATCATGTCAAAAGGTTCAGATTTGAAGACAAGTGACAATGATTCATCACAGCATCTCTGTGTCAAACCTTGATTTGACAGACAGTATATGCACACCTGCACCTGCTCTCACTGATAACCAAGAGCTAACACGTATAGCTTAAATGTGTCTTGAACATCATTCAACAACATCATTTTTTTTATAGAGATTCAGCTTCAAAAAACAACAACCCCCGGTGTCTTTGCATGAGGGAAAGCTGTAAAGAGGACACTAGGAAGCCTCACAGCATCTCCAACTCACTGCTGCTGCTGCTCCTCTCTACACAAACTCCTGACAGTGAACTGTACAAGCTGCACACGACACGTGTTTGTTATGAATGGCATCATTTAGCTCACCTTACCTTTATTATCTCCTCCCACGGTGGAGAGAAACACGGAGCCTGTTGTGCGTCTTCAGTCTCCTGCGACGCAGCAGCGATAGATACCGTCTCTGTATAACCGCGGAGTCCCGTTCAGAGCCGAGCTGAGCCTCTATTGCACTTGTCTCTCCTCTTCCTCAGTCTCTGCTGGTCCTCTCCTCTCCTCTCACACGCAGGCGGGGGCGCGCAGCAGCACTCCGGGTTGTGCGCACGCCCATTGCGCGCTCTGCAGCGAGGTATGGTGGCCTCAAGGTGCATTAAACCATTCCAGCAAATTGTTATCCAAATAGACACGTTAATAGTCCTTTAGCCCCCTACAGGGCTCAACAACAACAACAGCACAGATGTGGCAACAGCTGGACGAGTTTTGAGGATAAAAACAAGCCAAAAGTTGTCTCTTAATGCTCAGTGATGCCATTTTTTTCTGTTATTTAACAGCAGGGAAGGTGCTTTTTTCATTTAGCTGCAGTATTATTGTTGTAAGCATTTAAGCGGAAATGCTACAAGCAGGAATAATGTTCGACAAATAATTCCCAACCTTAAAGGCTTAATAATCCTGTACAATTCCATTAAAGCTGCAGAGGGTAGAAATTCAGCAAATATAATTTAAAAAAAATTAAAATTCAGGTCACTATATCCTGACAATAGTGCATGAGAAAGGTAATCTGAAAAAAATCCTGTGCCTCTGTGTCCTCCGGTGCTACTAATGGCATCTGCAAGATTTCACAGACCGGAGGAAAACAACCAATCAGAGGCAAGCTGGAGCCTGCTGTCTCTGAGAAGCATCACTCGCAAACTCCGATCAAACGGTCAAACTAGGCAGCGCTGATCAAATATGAATCAATATTCTGTTATTGTAGTGCCTATTTCTCGCCTCAAATGTTTTCAGAAACATCTTGTTTAGCTGTAAAATGAGAAAGAGAAGAGATGAGACCTGTGATTGGTCAAAGTCTAGATTTTTTAAAGCCTGAAAACAGAGCCATGAGGAGGTGCAGAAGTCTAGTTTTCTCTCAGATCACTTGAATTACAATATGCTGAAAGGTTATTATGTAATTTTTGCACAATGATGCCAAAAACATTCTGCCAACTGCAGGTTTAAATTTAAGAATTTAAGCGAACATGCTAGGAGCAGGAATAATGTTCAACGCTGAAGTAATTCTCAGCCTTAAAGGTTTAATAATCCTGTACACTTTCATTAATCAGGCCTGCAGAATGAGTGAGAGGGAATGAAAACAAAAAAAAATAAAACATCAAATCCACAGACTATTAGTCCAGTAAGAGTGCTTTCACCTTTTAGACAGTGAACTTTATTCCAGCTGTTGTGGACCTTAATTGCTTGGAGCCATTTGCATGTGCTGACACACTCCAGCAGTTTGCCCTGAGAGCAGGATTGCACTAATAATCATATAGTGGCCTGCAGTGGGATCAACCAAGACTCATGTGACTTTAAAAGCGACATTTCCTCTTAGTTCAATCTGCTGCCAGCCATGCTCTCTCTTCTCTCAGTGCATGTTACACATATGCATTATCTCAGGCTTAGCAATGGTAGCCATCTGCAGCCAAAGAACCAAACATTGAGAGCAAGTGATGCAGTTATTACTGTGATAAGCCTGGTTTGGCAAGAAGACAAGGTTTCTGGTTTGAGTTGCCATCCAGAGGCTGGTTGACTGAGATTAGCTGAAATTAGGTTGTTGTACGGTTTTGAAGCAAGATGAAAATGGGTTTATAGAGATATAATCATTTGGAATTCAGCCAAAGTGCAGTTCATCATGAGAAGAGCCTAAATAAATTACCTCTTTAAAGGGTAACATCCATGATCCCCCCACCCCATCACTCATTCATTTCTCTTCACATCTTTATTTATTTCTGAAGTATTTTCTTAGTTATTTATATTTTGTGTAAAGGTGATGCGAAAATGCGATGGCCCTCTCTAGAGTCAGTTGTTGTAAGAGTAGCGTAGGTCATTTGGAGCAGAGCCACTGTGTAGAGTGTGTGTGTACGTGGGAAGTGAGTGGTGAAGCAAGAGAGAGAAAGCGGCGGCGACGGGAGCGAGTAACGTTATCGACTCCGGCCCAAGGAGGAAAAGGTTTGTCCATTCTGGGCTACTGTAGAAACATGGCGGAGCGACAAGGCAAACTTCATAAAGAGGACATGCCATGGATGTATAAAGAGAACTGGATACAGCGTTGTAGGCGGGCTCCTGTTCATTCCTATGAGAGTTACTCAGTGGCGCATGAAGCCAAAATGGCTCGACTGCCGAGTGATAAAGTACCCGGATCATCCGTCAATCTTCTGCACTCATTTGGCCCATAGAGCGGGCGCAGTAGCGTTTCCTTTAACTCCGCCTCCCAGCCCTCACTCCAGCCTCGGTCTGGGTCTCATTCACATGAACGGTGGAAGGGAAATAACTCTCAATTCAGCTATTAGTGCATTTTACAACATTTAGGACCTAATGATTTAAATAAGGGCTATTCAAGTGTTCCTACTGGGAGGTTGATTCACCTAAAAAAGAAATTATCATAGTTACAAACGTCTCTTTCCCAATGTAACTCTATGGGAAAAAGTCTTTTTGGGCCCAATGGCATCACGTGACGGACACGGAAGTTGTAGTACCGCCGTTTCGACACTAAAAGAAATCTGCTTCACAGCCCAGCGCTCTTCTCGGGGGCTTCGGACCAGCTCCCTATGTAGATATAAATGGCTCATTCTAAGGTAACGGAAACACAATGATTCTTATTTTCAGGCGATTATACACTAAAGAAAACATACTTATTAATATTATATTCCATTTCTGACAATAGATCCTCCTAATTGTTCCACACTGGTCCTTTAACAGTAACATATTAAAATGTGACTGAAAACTGAAAAAGAAAGAGGTTGACATGCAGACAAGGTCAGGACATAATTCCCCAGCGTCCATGGAACCAGTTTCCCTCATCATCAACTGAAGGGGACCGGGGGATTCTTACCCACATCTGCCGACAGTGCCACACTAGGAAGTATTGTAATTGTCCTTGCCTCTCATTTCAGACCGCCTCCAGATATGTCTGCATACCTCTTGAATCTCATTAAAATATTCTCTTAATTTCCCTCATGCATATTATCCGTAAAATACTCTGAGGGATTTTCACAAGTTCAAGGATATACAGCACCGTGGAGACAAAGCACTTGCAAAGTTGCAAAGTGAATCTTGTCAGGTCTTTTGTGTTGAAATGCAAAAAAAGCCACCAGAGGAGACATTGTCTCTGCCTCACTGGTAACTCCAATTATGGTGCCCATTACTGCTGTGGATCCTTGAAGTCCTCAGTGCTCACTGAGATGCAAAACATCACACATGGTGCAGATATTGTGAAGGAGAGGCGGTCACCACTTGTCCTGCTTTTTATTCACTGATTCAGTGTTATTTTGTTTGATTATTTTCAGAGCAAACTTCATAACAGAACCATTAAATGACTTCCCT
Source organism: Sebastiscus albofasciatus (assembly GCA_916701655.1). Classification (NCBI taxonomy): domain Eukaryota; kingdom Metazoa; phylum Chordata; class Actinopteri; order Perciformes; family Sebastidae; genus Sebastiscus; species Sebastiscus albofasciatus. The sequence continues at coordinate 45,806 of CAKAOI010008038.1, read as the reverse complement.
CCCATCAGAGGTGATGCTATAGGCTAAACAACAGCACAGATCAGCACGCTCATAGTCACAACTTACATCAAAACACAGCAGCTGAAAACAGCATCACAGCATATTTTCACATTTTTAAATGAGCCAGAAATTCAGAGCCATATGCATTAATTAAGAACAAAAAGAGTCTGTTATGTCAAAGTTTATGACTTTGTCAAAGACAGTAAGTCACATTTATAATCCAGTCAATCTGTCAGCATTTGTTTTTCTATCACTTGTTTTTCTGTCACCTTTTTTCCAAAAGTGGCAATCAAATTTTGCAATTAAACTCTTCACATCTTATCTCGATATCTGCCGCTCGCTTCAAAACTAATTATGCGCTAATGAGCTGGGTTTATTTGCTGCAGCTAAATGTGAGGTGTAATTGAGTAGCAGCCACCCGGAGGATAAACAGTTACACGACAGAAATGGGAGAACACATTACCTGTCAAAACCTCCCTGAGATATGTTCCTGATGTATTTACACTCAGAGTCTGGAGGTTTGGCCAAAGGTGCAAAAGAAATGAAATTAGTGATGTGATTACTGCTGGGGGACAAGTTCATGAGTCAGATCTGTTTACATCAGGGGAGGATGCATTTCCTCTCTAAGCCTGCTGTGTAATTACATTATGACTTTTCTATATTGAGTGGGAGCAGCCTTCACTGGCTGCCTAACTCTGTTAAAAGCATGACATGACCTGTGTTTCAGTAGGTTGTATGCTGTTGTGTAGGGCAAAGTAGTTTTGTTCATTTTTTGGATTTTGTTCCCCCCATTCTACATTTTCAACAACGGTAATACATTTACGGGCAATTTTGGTTATTTTCCACAGTATTTATAAGACATTTTAATCAATATATAAGATAAGATAAGATAAGATATTCCTTTATTAGTCCCACAGTGGGGAAATGTGCAGTGTACAGCAGCAAAGGGGATAGTGCAAAAAACAAGATGCATCAGCTAACACAGTAAAAAAAAGCTAAACAAAGTGTAACAAAATATGAACTATTTAAATAGAAGTAAGTATAAAAATAGGAGCAGTATATACAGTATTGACAATAAACAGACTATTAACAAAATTGCACAAGTGGAAAATTATATTGCACAGTGAGAATGAAATGAATGAATGAATGAAATTCCACCTGAAAATATCAGGTTATTGTCAGTTTTTTGGTGTGTAAGTGGTCTATCACAAACTGAAGCCTTTTACACCATCTCACTGTTAGATTGGTTCCATTTGAATCGGTTTAACATGTTGACAAGTACAAGTGTGGTCCACTGTTACCATGACCGTGTTTATACGGCACCATTCACTCAGAGCAGTTCTTCATTTAACCCTGACAATGTGTCTTTTGGACTCAAGATCCTCATTTCTGTGTCACAATATGAATTTGCTCTGAAAGAAACTACTGGACCAAACGATCCAGGAGAAAACCAATTTTAAGGGTAAACATTGAAAGTTAAAGTAATCAGCTTCAGTGGCTGAGAGAAGAGAAGCAAATAAAAAAAAAATAAGATAGTGTGGATAGTGTTTTTAGCGTTTAGGGACAGTTGTATTAACTCCAAACCACAGAGGACATGAGAGGACATGTGTTGTGATTTAGAGTCAATAAACAGTCTCCAAAACCCTAAAATATAGAATATATGCTCTTTGCACTCTCTCTAAAGCACTGGAAACTACTTGATAATTCATGACGGGGTTCACATGTACATCTAGGATTTTTGCTTTCAGTAGAAGCTGCATAAGGTCATCAAAAAGTTAGTAGGTGGTTTGGGTGCAATAAGCAGAGCAAAGACATTTGCAAACAGTAAAGTCTTCATACTTGCAGTACCCTTCTCCTTGTTCTCACTTAGATTACTGTGGAACAGTCTGACTGCCAACACTACAGGTTTAGACCAGATTCAATGATCAGGAGAGCTACACTCCTGACTCATGACTCATTATATGCTATATTTTGCCTTTGCTCAATTTGCTGTGAGCAGGACCGAGCTAGAAACATGAAACTTGGCACTATAACTGGGAATGATGTGAAAATGCTCCACATAAAAATATGATCCCAATTGGCCTGATGGTAGCGCTCAAATTAAATACAAGTTTTAATTTTTTTGGCTGTCAATTATTCAATTCAATTCAATGATTGACAGCCCAAAAAGTGAAAACTTTGTGAGTCAGATGGACTTGAAATATGACACACATCTACATCTCAATGTGCTCTACAAAAAAGCCTCTTGGTTAATTAAGACCACCATGATTGATTTTTGCGAAGTTGCTTGATGTGAAAAACAGTAATGGAAACACACGTTTTTGGATTTTCGACTGTATCAACACCAAATTTTACTTACTTACACAATTCTACTTCAAAAACATGGCCACCATCAATCAAAAAGTCTTCGCAAAGGGCGGGGCTTCGCATTAAATTGGTCATAACTTGAGTTGTCTTTAAGCAATCCTTATTGAACTCAGTGGAGATATCTAACACTATGACTCGGACAAACATCATCATCCTCATTTCATGACATGCCAGCCTCTGAAGGATCGCATGAAGATTTCTTCTGCAAGCAGCTGGTATGGACAGCATGGTGGACAGAATTAAATGAAACGGTACTGACAGTGATCTTTGCATTCATGCATCACTGCTGCCCCCTTTAGATGCACTGAGCTGTTCATGATTGATGACTGATGAGTGATTGAGGGGAGAAAATTCTCCACACAACTCTCTGATGAAACTTGCTAGATGAGAAGAATAATTTTAGGAACAGAAGCACCGCTCGATGACTGTGTGTTGATTATTCCACCGTCAAATCAGCTTTCTCTTTCAGCGTTTCTGTGCTTCTAGGCTTATAACAGACTGATGAACATATAATCATTTTAAAAGACCCTTGATAAATCTCTCTGAATAGAGGCTCTTCATCCAGCAATGATAGAGTTATTACAGGTACTCCTGGCTGTGAATCCAAATATCTGAATGAGACGAATCAGGATCTATTGAAATGTATTTTATTTTACTGAGCCAATAATCAAACAGACATCTTCAGCTAACAGGCTTCAATGATTGATCATACATGTGCACATAGTATCTTCAACAATTCAGTGAATTTAGAATTTTCTCTGATTCTCTGCTCTTGTCATTTTCTCTGTGATACTTTTAGGTAAAACAATATATGTGAGTGGCCTCCATCCTGTATCCTTCCCCCCTCAGACCACAGTTGATGCTGTTTGTTGTGTCCTCTGCCTTCTGTGGCCATTGCTGTGTTTTCATGCGTGTAAGCAGTTGGTGGAGAGCTGTGTCAGTGCACGGTGTTTACGCTGGAGGGAAATGCGATCCATCACAGCCGGGGTTGTTACCCAGGTGCCTGAGCAAAGCCTTGCACAGTCATCTCATCTCACCTTCCTCTCTCTTTTATGACAGGCAGCTCAGGGATGGGCCTGCAAATTACTTTCCCCTGAAAAATACCTTTACAACTGAGGGAAAAAAACCACTCCTAGAAACCAGTGGTATGTCTAGATACAGTATGTGCGTGCAGTAGTAATTTCACTAATCAGGATTTGCCTCTTGGGGATTGAGCAGCGAAGGTGCATATCAGCCCAGATCTCTGTTGCAGAAATGAAACACTTGTGAGTACAGGTTTCCTCAGATCACAATCAGCTAATCTTCATATAATTAGGAGGCAAGATGCAGCAAGTTTCAGTGATGGGTTTTAATTACATTCTCAAACAGTCTTTACACAGGATCAACAGAAGAACAGTGGAATTATATTAATATCTGCGTCTACTTTACCTCAGGTCCTCCAGGAGTGACCGACACATTTCTGTATCAGTTATACAGTACTTGACCAGGTTGAGGCATGAATGTCTGCAGTGCAATTTTTTTTTATTAGCTGTACATGTCATTAAGATAATTTAAAAGCCATGGCAAATCAATTCAGCAGCAATCCTATTTAAACCAGTCCTTCAGCTATGACCTGCATGATTTTGAACAGACGTTATAGTACAGCAGAGCGGCGGCTGACGAGCAGCACTTCAAGGTAGAAAGGTTGAAAGAGGCTTTAGAGGAGAGGCATCAAAGGGAAAGAGGGCACGCTGAAGACAGAGCAGAAAATGTGTATAGCCTGTGGGGAATCCATAAAACCAAACAATCAAGCACACGATGATAAAAGCGTCTGAAACAAGTGAGCTTAAAATACTCTGAGGCCAAAATAACATAAAAGTTTCATTCTTTTGACAGCGAGCCTCCATTTATATTTTATATTTATCTGCTATTCATATTTATTAATCATTATATGTATTTTAGAGTAAAATATTGGGGTAAATCTTTGCAAAATACACATCTTTGTCATTTTTTTAACTAGATATTTACTGATCTGTGTGCGTAAAATCTTAAATATAACATGCATTTACATACAACATATAATACTGTAATGCTTGAAGTGGGCCCTGATGTACCAATGTTACTACTACCAGTATACAATTATACAGTTAACCAGTAGCTGCATTGTTAAAAAGGTGCACATTTTAGTCATCACATTTGAGAAATGTCACTTGCATTAAGTGCTCAAGCTGACCTTGTTTAAACTGTTTACAAAAATAAGAAGGATTGTTTTTCTGTCAGTACTTGACATTGATGTTTTACAGTTTTACAGATTGGCAGCTTCGCTTAACAAATACTGCATTTCAAGGTCAGATATATACCATCTACACATTTTCTGTGAAAGTGCAAACACAGGTTTGTGAGGATATACAGTACTGGTTGTCGTAACAAATCTTTAAAAAAGGAAAGCAAGTGCTTAAAAAGTGCTCACTTGGTAAAACAGTCTGTTACTGACTACTGTAGAAGTTTACAGTATTCTGCTTTTTATTTGCTTTCTTGATAAAAGTTAGATGATAATACCACTCTCACATGTAGCTAGAGACAGCAGCTGGCTAGCTTAGCTTAGCTTAGCACAAAGTCTGGAAATGGGAAACCGCTACATCGGCAGATGTTACCTTTGGACTAGGGATGGGTATTTTAAGCAAAAATACTATTCGCTAACGACTGGGAAAAATGAGATCATTCTTCAAAGATAAATCGCTCGCACATTTTCAAATCTAACTCAAGTTATTTCAACCAAATTGTTGAAACGGTGCAAAGACTAACCAACATTTTTTAGGTGAGTTTTATTGTTGTTTCAGTCGAGTCTGAATGAAGTGTGTTTTACGAGGCTCCACTGCTCAAACGCGTCTCCCAGCTGAAACAACAGGAGGTGTCGCGCCGCACACACACACTCGCAGACTATGACAATAAAAACAAGGGAAAATATTTTTTTAAGACAAGACAATAGTCGCATAAACCAATATGTAATATATTTACTGCAATAAATCATAAAATGACCATGATATGTCATCAGAGATTAAGGAAACATGCTAAATTGAAATACTGGCTTCTCTGACAACAACGCTACAGCCAGTATGTTCTCCTTTGAAATTTCCATTCCGGTCCGGAGCGTCTGTTTTTGTTTTGGCCGGTGTGATCCCGTCCGCTGCCCATTTCGACACCCCACTGTCACATATGAAACAAACGGGCACACAATCACAGCCTTCTGCAGCCATGAAAGCAAGCTAACGAACTGGATCAACAGAGATAATGTTAATGTTAAATTATACCCGATCTCAAAGCCTCGGCACATCTCTCTGTGGTCCTTGGTGTGCAGGAGTTATCAAGGCAGCGAGCATTTGAGACACACAACCGGTGAAGTGATTCCCACTACTGCTGGCCAGAGGCTAACACGGTCGTGTCTAGAAGGTAATCCTCAAATTGTGAAAATGTGCGCGAACTGCTATCAGTCATACCGGAGGAGCGGACGGGCCACGGCTCCAGTGTTTTGAACTTGGACTGCTGTTACCCATTTTAAACGCTGGCTCTCAGTCCTACATATTGTTCCTTTAATCCCTACTTTGGACAGAGCCAGGCTAGCTGTTTCCCTGTTTTCAGTCTTTTATACTTAGCTAAGCTAACCGGCTGCTAGCTATCTTCATATTTACCGTACAGAATTACGTGGTATCTTCCCCCAAAATGTTGAACTATTCTAAGTATACAAGCTGCAATTTGCTAGCAAGCTGACAGTGAATCCCTAACTAGGGACTTCCCAAACCCACATGTCATTTGACACATCTTTGAATGCAACAGTGCTAAGAGTGCGAAGATGAGTGCTACCAACCACAACGGCAGCCTGATGCATTTTCATGCAGATTGCAACACCGAACTCAAAAAGTAGTGTTTAGTATGTTGGACACATTACTTACTTGTGCGTTTTTTCAATGCTAAAGGTCAAGAAGTCAACAACTATGACGCACCAATAATGGTACCATGACATATTCTAGGCAATTTAAAATAAAGGAAGAGTTTCCATGTGAGGTAACGGTGGCTTGTGTTTGATCTAGAACTTAAAGGACTTATTAAAGGACATGTTATACATGTCGGCCCTGAGCCTGGCCCACTCTGTCATCGTCTGGACGGAGCTTTTCTCTCGGGTGAGGATGCGAGCGGCCTTCTTCAGCTTCTCCTCGTTCCTCTCCAGATAACGGGCGCCCTCAGCCTGCAGCAGGTTGAGCTTCTCGTGCCGGTTCTCGTCCATGGAAATGTCTTCGCTCATGTAGGGGTTGAAGCGGAAATAAGTGCCGGGAGGGAGGAAGGCATCAAGCATGGCGTGAACCTCTGGAGGGAGGAAGAGAGGTGAGGGTGAGGCCGCACGAAAAAACAAACAAGACATTTTACATACAGAACAAAATCATAAACACACAATTAACTTCCTAATAGTCTCAACATGTACAAACATTTAAATGTTGTGTTAAGAGTGAAGTGTCAAAATGTGTCTGTCAGCGCTGTGACAGCACTACATGTGTTACAGAGTTAGCTCTCAGGGCTGAGAGTGAAAATGTCTGGCTCGTCTGTCATGGTTGTTTTCAAATGCTACGTCTGAGAGGTTTAAAATCAACAACATGCAAATGCATACAAACAGGCAGCGAGTAGCAATAACAGGGTAAATATGCCTGAAGGATATAAAAAGGTGACGGAGGTTGTTTCTGTCTGTGTTCCCACAGTAGTTCAGCAGTCCACACATGAATTCTATCAGAACGAGCTGCCTCCGAGGCTGTCGAGCAAAACTCTACAAGGAGTATTTTATTTAAAGGTTACATGGAGAGTTTATTGACTTTTATTTCTGGTATTTTTACATCCAGTCAAAGGACTGTATCGCATTTTTGAAAAGTTATGCACTGAAGAGTAAAAGTAAGATAAGTGTACAAAATTCCTGAGATGAGACAAGCTTGCTTACTGAATAGAAAATATGTGGTTAACTCTCGAGATTAAATATGTTCTTCTATCAATTCAATCTTTTTCTAACATTTACTACAGTCAATGGAAGATATTTGGTGTGCAGCTCCAGGCTTATCAGCAAAACAAGTTTGGTACCATCTGTTAAAAATTCAGATTTTCACTGTCGACAGAAATGATTACCATATGATTACCATACTTTTTCATATTGAAAATATAATAAAACAGTCTCTCATTCATTGTCTGCAGCTGTACAAAATCCTTACATCACAGATTTGAGTCTTGGGTCTTTAATAGTTAGGGAAATAAATCAGTTTACATGGTGACCAAGTGATTCATCACCATGTGTGACCTTCTTTTATCGAGATTGGGAGCATTTCTATTGCCTCTGCACGGCCCTCAACATGGCGACAGCTGAGCCGGCAGCTCATAGCTAACGGTGCTAACAGCGCTAACAGTGAAAACTACAGCAACAATGCTGACAGAGCTAAATAATCTGAGGGGAACTGGAGGGTGGGTGCTACGCTTCCGCGACGGCGCCATCGGTCGGGACGGCATTATCAGCGGTAACCACCGTATGAGAGCAGTGCAGAGCGGCGGCCATGAGCTAGCCAGTGGGGCAGGCTCACATGCATGAACATGCACTAAAAATACTTGTCTCTAGTCTCCGTGACATCACCCATAGGTTTCTGAAGAGCTGTTGTGAAGCTCAAAGTGGATGGCTCCGGCCGTCGCCGTCTTGGCAGTGACGACGCTGCCTAAATAATCCAAAAATGGGCAAAGAGGTGGATCGTCGGTGGAGCCGATAATATCATTTAAATGGGTTAGTTATATAAAGATTCTCCCCCCGTACAGTTGTCACGAACGGGGAAATTAGCTATAGAGACCAATCATCATCACTGGAGGTTGCTGCTTGGTGGTGACATTAAAATGTCTACATCTGCAGATCTAAACTGTAGCTCCACCTCATGGAGAACCTAATTCGTGGCCTGTTAAACATGACTGAGTGAGTTTGTGAGTGCGTACAAGGAGCTGTTTACATCTATAACCCCATTAGACCAGCCGTATCTGTCCACACAACAACAAACCGAGCTCTACTGATACACCTAAGACAAAGCAGGCAGCTGGTGAACACTGAGGCTAGAGGGAAGCTTTTGAAAAAAGAGAAAAATATTTGATAAACACTCTTACTAATCTGCTGTTTCTAAATAACAAAGCCTGCTGGAGAGCTGGGGAGAGCTTAATCCCAAATACAGAAGGAACAAGTGCAGAGAAGCATCTAGGTCACCCACTGCACCACCGCAGCAGCAACAGGGAGGGGACCGAGCCAAATTTAGGCACAGCAGAGGTGCCCATGTCCAGAGGTGATAAGGAGACAGAAGAGGTTGCCACTACAGAGGGCCACAATGGGACATATCCAGAACTAAGTCAACCTGCAGTGCAGTATTTTCTACCCTGGTGACATCAAAGTACAATCCCCTTCCCTCAGAAATGACACAGAAACAAAGGGAATAATTCATTTAAGTCTTTACATTCTGATTATACGTAGTGTAGTATTAATTTAATCTTCACGTGTCGACAAAATAACATTAACATAACTAAATCAGCATTGCAAACAATGCCAAAATAGATGACATGCAACATTAGGTTGGCTTCTCCCTGTTGGTGAGTTTCATGTTTTGACCAGTGTTCCTCTTTGTTGATGCAGCTTGTCTGCGTTTGGCACGTGATGTCATGATTTTTGGGACATATTAAGTAGTCTTTCTGCATTTTGGACAAAAATAATCAGATGTTTTGGACACTGTGCCAGTGGTGTTGTGTTGCTATGAAAGCTGCCATATAAACTGCTGAGTGCCAGAACTATTTTACAGTTAATCAAATCAACCATATGTAACCCATTTTTTTGCTGTCATGTTTATAATTGTGATTAAAGCCAAGTTCACAATACATGATTTTCAAAGTCGTCAGATCGCTGCACTGTTGACAGTACCCCAGGAGGAATCCCCTACGAGGTCTCCAAACCACTTTTTGTCACAAAAACACGTGAGAAGTGACACAGGCGTAGTCATGCTCGTTGATGTTGTTGGCACTTGTTCACATAATAGCCTGTTTCCACACTTGTCTATATATGTAGATCAGTCACTGTGTTCTGCATTATGTTTATTCATACAAACATCCAACTCCCTATTGGTGCAACAACAACTTTGTTCCGTGTTGCAAATGCAGCGCAAACAGTAAGTTCCTGTTGTTACAGGCGACCCCTCCGCCAGGTTTCCCCTCAACATGTGTCTCGCGCTCTCATTGGCTGTAGCTCCCTGACAGACTCCCCGACAGGTCCAGATATTTAGCATGCTAGATTTCTGTAATCAGGGATGGGCGATTAGGCAAATATATCGGCTATCGGCCATTTGGCTGAGTACATCGCTGGTTGTTTTTTTGTGAGGTGATTTTTTGGGTGATGTTAGTCATTTTATTTTGCAAATTCAGTTATCTTCCTCTGAGGAACGAGAGACGCTCAGCGGGCTGAGAGAGATACAAAGGGGGAAAACAACGTGCAGTCGGCTTATTTTCACATTTAAATGTGTGAATTAAGGATTTATTTCAACCAAACCAGAGTTGGTGATTGTTGGACAGAGAGGTTTTGTGAGTTTTATTTTGTTTCTGTTGAGTTGTAATGAATTGTGTTTTACCCTATTTGGAATGAGTCTGCAATTCATTGGCAAGCCTCTCGGCTCGTGTCTTTGCACAGTTCACACATGGCGCTCAAACGCCGATGTGCGAGAGCCGAGCCAATGCGGATTTGCCTCTGATCTGGGGCTTTTGTATGGGAGCTCCAAAAACTGTCGCCGATTGGAAAATCAGGGCTAAAGTCGTGATGTGCGAACTAGACATAAGGGGGCACTTCAGATATTTATTGCACTTCCACCATACAGTTGGGAGATGAGAGACATATTATAAAAATAATGGTCAAATTTAAAGCAGCAGAAGCTGAGATAGCCTCCTACACTTCCCATAATGCAACCAACAGCACGTTTTGTTAGAACCCTCCTGCACATACAACTCCTGTTTGAAACACAAGCTTTCTATTATAAACTTCTATTTGTATTTGTAAATCTGATATAGCCCTGATAGTCCCTTTAAGCTAAGGAAGTCAGTTAACATTAATTTGTTTACTCACTGTAGAGCTACTTTAAAAACATACATTATGTAACATTGGAAAGTCGATAAAGTCAACCAAGATGCAATTAGGTTGAATGTGGGTGCACATTTACAGTCCGACAAATCTATGAAACTCAACTCTAAATGACATAACGCACCATTAAACACTGTGCGGTGGCGGTCACTCACCCTCAGTGTCTGTGGCGCTGCTGATGACGTTGGTGAGTTTGGTTTTGAGGCTCGTGTAGTTAGTGCTGTTCTTGCCGGGAGTTTCAAAGCGGCCCGTACCGAGCGAGACCACACACTCCAGGGGCGTGTCGGGCCACAAGCACTTACACTCATGGATGGCCAGTGCTGTGGGGTTGTTAATCAGCAGACCTCCATCCTGTGCACAAAAACAGAGGAAGTGCCAAGTTAGAGAATTAATTTACACGCTGTGAATGTGTTTTTTTTTATGCCAATACAAGACCACAGTCAGCGAAACCAATTAATTGGCATTTGAAACCTCAAAACCTTTCATGGATTTTAACAGTCAATAGATGCAATTTTTGAAGAACATCTGACGAAACAAAAAGAACAGATCAATGTGCAGTTGCAGAGCTGCTTGTAAGTCTACAAAGCACAGAGAGCTAAATTGTGTTTTTTTTTTCCTACTCTTTCCTCACAGTTTCAGCCACACTGGCTTTGATATCGAACAACCGCCCAGGAGTGCTTTTGCTTTGGATCCATAGTCTACCCAAGGCAATGGGGTGGAGGGGGTGGCGGGGTAACTGGAGAGGCTGTGGGGATTGTTGAATAGGCATGAGGCCGCGGGGCTGTGGGCTGGCAGCGGGATCAAACACACAGGGGCCAGTCCTCATTAAAGAGGCCAGGCTGGGGGGTGGGAGCCGCAGGGCCCCAAGTGTCGAGGGACACACTAAGGAGAAGAGTGCTTGTTTATGTGACTGTGTGTCTGTGCATGTTTGATCGAAAGCGCATGCCTGCTTAGAGTCGATGCATATAATAATGTGGGTACGTGTTTCTGACAGCATATGTCACATGGATCCGCACACATTGGGCCTTGGGGACGAGAGGGGAGGGAACACCCCGTCTTTTCAGCACACTTCAGTAGCGTCGCAGCATAACAACAATTCAGTACAAATGTGTGGAAGCACACGTTTTGATGGGGAATGTGAGGGCTGCCTACCAAGGCAAAGGTCTGCTAATCATCCAGGGAGCTCGACTGAGAAATTGTATCATCAATCCAAAGACCTGTAGAGTAGAATTGCTAAAGGAGTTGGCTATTGTAGTTAGACTGGGGGCACTGCATCAAGTAATAGCTCTCATGAATCACGTGTTATGGCTTTTAATATTGTTGCTCTCTATGAAAACTTGAGAAATTACAGGGTACAAAGCAGGCCACTTAAGAGAAATAAACCAGCATTAGATAATAGTCAAACAAGACTAAAAGTCTACAGACACACTTGTGTTGCAGATTGACTTAGGCACAGCAATCATAATGGCAATGCTAACATGCTGATGTTTAGCAGGTAAATGTTTACCATGTTCACCATCTTACACCAACATAAAGTACAGTTGGGGCTGACGGAAATGTCCTTAGTTTTGCGGGAATTTGGTCATAAACCAAAGTACTGGAGCTGCAACAATTAGTCGATTGACAGAAAATTAATTGGCAACTATTTTGATAATCAATTTAATGTTTTGAGTATTTTTTTAAGAAAGTATCCTCTACATTCTGTACATGTTCTTGTTTCTTCAGTCTTCTGTGATAGTAAAACTGAATACATTTTAGTTATGGACGGTTGGTCAGACAAAACAAAACATTTGAACGGGAATTTATGAAGGTCAATTTTCTAACATTTTATAGAAAAACAACAAATCTATTAATGAAGAAAACTAAAATTACCGCCTTGCGGTTGTATGCCTCCGCCAACCGGTCAAGTTGCAGTTTACATCCATGTCTGTCCAAAATGTCATGTGTCAAATGAGATATCGCGTTCAGGAGAATGGGTCGGACAGAAGGACGAACAACCCCAAAATATAATGCCTCCGGCCAAGGCTGTCGTGGAGGCATAATAATTGACAGATTAATCAATAAAGAAAATAACCATTAGTTGCAGCTCTACAATAGACAGATTAAGATTTTGACTTGATGATGGCATCAGATGAAGGGTGAAGGAATCACAAATTTCATTACAATTAATCCTGAGGGGACATGAATGTCTGTACCAAATTATGTGGCAAAATCTTTAGTAGATGTTGAAATATGTCACTAAATAAATGAAGACTTGACCTGCTGGTGGCGCTAGATGAAAGGTTAGAGGTCATTTTGTTCCCTCAAGTCATTTCATGACAATCCATCCAATAGTTGTTGAGACATTTCACTAAAAATCGGAAATGTCAACCTCATGGTGGCGCTAAAGGAAAAATCGGGGGATCAACGAAATTAGGATTCATCCTGTGGGTACCATTAATGTCTGTACAAAATAGTTGATATTTAAAGGCACTTTCACAAGCCACAGTACGTTTGGCTAGTCTGAATCAGAGTGAAATACTTTTGGTTTGTTTTCTATTTAGTCTGGTTCGTCTTCACAATGTACAGATTAAAGCAGACCAAATAAAAAATGAACTTGCTGAGGAGTGAATTCATCTTTTTCGCCTTGAGAGCTGCTGCTTATATGCAGGGAATCACAGACTTTGATATATTGCTGTCAAAGTTTTTTCACTTCGAGTTGGCACTAATCCACTCTGCGCACAAATCCCTTCTCTTCCAGTTCACTAGACATCGTCGGACTTCTGCAGAAGTCCAGGTCAGTCCTCTCCAACTCGTGTTAACCTGTTGTTTACCTGCGTCCAGCTCAACAAATGTCTGCACAGGCAGCCTGCGTTTTGGTTCGCTTGGAATCGGTCTCAGACTACCTCTCACAAGTGGTCTCGGACCGGTTGTTTTGGTTCGTACCAGAGTACGATTACTGCATTCACAACTGCCCAAACGAACTGAACCAGAGTTTGATTAAAACTCAATGTTGGCTTGTGAAAGCGCCCTTAGTCTGGACCCAAGTGGTGAACATTGCTAGCCTGGCTAAAAATGAAAAGGAAAAAAATTGCAAATGTCTCCAGTCCCTCTGAGACACACTGTCTGATAGAGGAACGTTCTATGATTTGAAAAAAGTAATCTGTTATGATAATTAACTGTATGAATCATTATAAACCTTACAGTTAGTTATTAAGAGAATTTCCTGTGCGAGACTCAGAGGGCACCCATCTCACTGGCTGAGATGGAAGTCACACAAAGACGGTTTCACTGTGCCACAAAGCATGGAGGAACTGCTGAGGCAGCCATTTGTCCAAAGCACGTCATTATGCACCAGTAGGGTATCTGGCAGACCAAGAAATGAATCACAGAAAAAGGGGAGAAAATGCCTGGTTTGGAGTCGCTCCTAATGGAGACTTAGAGGGACTTGCGCTGTGGAGAGCACCAGACGAACCCGGCTGGAAACAAAACAACTAAGCAGTTTTCTTATCACTCACACCACTGAGAGAGGCTCCATTTTCTGAACTCAGTGGCAATTATGGCAACAGTCTGGGTCCAGTCATGGGTTCTTTGTGCTGATAGCTGGGGGCGAGCTTCACAAGCACAGTGGCCGGCCTTGCACACAGAACCACGGCATGTAACATTAGAAGCCAATTGCACAAAGCTCCTGTGAGCTGGGAGTTGAATGCTATAACTTGTCTCCATTTCAGTGCACCTGCTCAAGCAATTCAGAGCTGAGCTGAGGCCTTTAACGAAAGTCTGATTGTTTGGCAGCGAAGACGCTTTGTGGTGCCACTGGAAGATGGGAGGTAGGTTTTATTTGTGTGTGGTTTTCAGAACCTTCCTAAGAATCAATAATTTAGAAGATAATTTGCATCCATCATCTCCCTCCACAGCTGTCACGAACAAACAAGCGTGCTTGAGGAAGATGGTGCCAGGCTCAACCTACGCTGAGAACAGTTTGGCAGATGCTGAAGCTGCAGCGGTAGAGTCGGGGCCTCTTTATAGACACTTTTCAGGGAAATATCCACACTTGGCCCACTGCCACATTCTCACACAAGGGATTCTTAAGACCAGGACATATTTGAATGAAGATTTAGAAACAATGATCTGCTTAGGACAAACTGCAAATGAGCTTTGCATACGAAACGACCAAACTTGAGCTGTCCGTCAAACAGGCAGCATGACGCAAGGCAAAGGTCACTTCCATTTATATGGATTTAGAGCTGTAATGCTGCTCAAACTGACAATGGCACGATCTCACTGTGAGAAAACTTGCCATGTATCATTGGATGAATGTCCTCAGGGGGCACGCCCCTGTCAGTCGAGACCATCTGACTGAAAATGAAAGGGATAGTTTGGGTGTTGTGTAGTTGTATGAGGTACTTATCCATAGTCAGTGTATTACATACAGTAGATGGTGGTCGGCACGACCCCAGCTTAGAGATACTGCACGGAAGCAAAACAATCTATATCAGTTTTGCACATTTTTTATATTTTCATCGCTTTACATCGTTGTCAGACAGCCCTTTTCGACAGGGAACTGAAGCCGTTTATCCATCTACGCTCTTGCCAGACTCCATTGATATAAACAGTAACTTTACCTCACAGAACACAGGGGTTGTTGGTCTACCGCTGCCTTGACCGCTTAGTTAGTTTGTGCTATTGTGTGACTTCGGTGAATCCAAACTCACCAAATTCACACAATAAACACAAACAAACTAACCGATTGAGGCCACGGTAGACCAACAACCCCTGTGTTCTGCGAGGTAAAGTTACTGTTTTTTTTCAATGGAGTCTGGTTGCTTTGGCGCATAGGTAACAGCTTCAGTTCCCCATCTGAAACATAGGCTGTCTAGCTGTCTCACGGCAAGGTAAAGCAGCGAAAATATTCTAAATATAGCGCCCACTTTAAGTAATGCTGATCTTTTTAGGTGAGCCTTTCTTTTAGGTAGCTAAAATACTTTTTGCTGTCAGCCCCGTCCACAGCAGTACATTGTTTTGCTCCTGTGTCAGCACTCCTGTCTGTTTCTCCAAGCTGGGGGCTTGCCAACTGTCATGTACTGTAGGTACTACACTGACTATGGATAAGTACCTCATACACCCCCACTTCAAAACACCTGAACTATTCCTTTAACCTCAGAGTCTGAAAGGAAACTGAATTTTGAAATGACGAATTTGAATTTTGCCTTCCTGAAAGGTTTAATGATTTCCTTCGACAGCCTGTTTGTTGATCCTCCAGAGAGGATCACAGCTCCTCTTGGCCTCGCCTTTAACCTTCAGGGTCTACTGGCTGATTCACAAATCAGCTCCTCGTATTCCTGTACCTCGAATAAAGCAGCTTTTCGAAACTAATTAGGGCTCCCACACCTTCGGGAACGTGTTTCACTTCTTCTGATGGCTAATTAAGCTGAAATATGGCTTTAAAAATAAACCGTTCTTGCAGCATATTCTAAAATAAAACTACCGAGATGATACGAGCCGCGATGAATAAACAAAATTAAAGACACGCACGATTCATAGGCCCCTTGCTTTGCTGTTTGAAATTTCTCCGCTGTCATTAACTTTCTGGAGCTTATCTTCATTGTGCCAGTTTAAGCTGTCTTGGAGGGTGATTTGAATAGGAAAGAGGTGCTATCGTCAGGATCAGTAAAAGTCATTTCACGCCCCAGTGTGTGTCAGCTCCCATTAGCTGGGACAGCAAACTTCCTCCTCTTCATTCAGCCCGTGTGCCTCTGTATCTCTCTCTGCCTCTCTAACCTGTGGGTAAGCTTCAATGGCGTCTTGTGCGAGGGTCATTATGAGCGGCCACAACACAGAAGAGAACAGAAATCTAAATGAGGTGAGCTTTTGACGTACACCTGGTGAAGCATTCACATCACAGTCCCAATGAGCAGCTGTAGTCATTAAGATGTCTTCTTTGGCTTCGTTGACAGGCCTGGACCGAGGGGCACTGAGCTCCGTCATGATTTATTATGAGGCTGCCTTCTCTCAAATGATTCATTAGGGAAGCATTACATAAGTCGTGGACAATAACCAGACTGTTTTCTGGAGCTGGTCATTCAAACGATAAAGGACATAATTAGGCTGCTATAAAAAACTCTCAATACTTTGCACAAATCTTTCAAATCAATGCCGTTTTGCACATAAAAGCAAGCTTCCTCAGTCACTCTCTGTGTAATCAGCAAAATAAATCAGCTCATTGAGTAAAAGTAATTGCCTAAATGGCATCCAATCCACATAAAGGCCACCATTGTCGAGAGCGAGGATGAGAGTGACAACATGGTCAGCGTGGTGAGTGCCACTCTTAGGGGTCAAGACAGAGGTCTTCATGCCTTATTGTGCGATTACGCCGACCAGTTCTCCTCTTTGCCTTTTTGTTTTAGAGGCCCCAAAGGGGTCACATCGAGGTTCAAGCCATCTTCCTGCGCTGTCAATAGAGGAGAGACCCATCTGTGTGAGCGCCAACTTTGCCCCAGGCAGGCGAAGAAATTAAGATTTACCGTTCATGGTTACCTTTTTCCCACACATTCGGCGAATACATGACCACACATGTACACCCGGTATTGAAACAATGAATCATTCCTGCCGGCTGTAAGCCATTCAGATTAAACTGTGACAATTCCTGCAGTGATATAAATGGGTGCCCTTGCTCATATTTACTCAGTCTAGGTTCCCTTGAGGCTTTACGTACATATTTGACAACTTCATATTAGAAAGCATAATTTCTCTGTCCATCATCTGTTGAGCAATTTAAAGCTAATTTCCCTGCTGCACACAGGAGAGGTGAGTGAACATGCACACTTGCATATCAATATGTTGTAATGCAAAGTTTAAAGCTGTGATTTATTCCAAGGAATCTCATCTGGAGCCACTGCGATGAGAAGCCTAAGAACAGTTAACTTTTTGACTTAACGGCCAAGGGGACTGGTAGATGAAAAAACTCCATCGGCCAAGCATATTTTTTTACTGGCCAAAATTAATAAATTGCCTTTTTGTGTCACATATACATTTGTTTCAGTACATTTCATTGAGTTAATAAGGTATTATGTTGAATACAAACTTAAAGTTGAGACCAGAGTAAAATTTAAAGCAAAAATAATTGAAATATATTGACGGTTAATCAATTAAATCCTGAATACTTGGCTTGGGCGGTATTTATCTGATCCAGTGTGTCTCAACCAGGGGTCCGGTTAAAGCCCCCCTCCAGCCAGTTTTACTTCCTGTTTTTTGGTTAATGTTTTTTTCTCAAACAGAGAATAGGGGTGTGGATAATATTCAGACGTAATTCATTACTACAACCGAAAATTGTGTAACCAGATTGCACAATTTTCAACCCAGTTTAGATGAATTAACTGTTTATCAGCCCACAAATGAGACAAGAATTAGCGCAACACATCGACTCTCTCTCACTCGCTCTCTTCTTTACCATCTCCTCCTGGTAAGGCGGCCGTCTGCTGGTTACAGCGCACCGGAGGACGGATAGACATTTTGCTGATGTCCGCCGTTTGAAATGCAGTTTCGGGATGTTTTGGAGGTGCACCGCCCACCAGCACTGGCCGCTCTCGCCTCAGCTCCCATCACCGACACCGCATCGGGCTGCACTGTGATTCGTTTATTTCTCTAACGGGACTTTTCTCTTGTTTTCTTTGGGGCTGAAAGTTGTTTGCTCCCCGTCGT
Source organism: Sebastiscus albofasciatus (assembly GCA_916701655.1). NCBI lineage: Eukaryota > Metazoa > Chordata > Actinopteri > Perciformes > Sebastidae > Sebastiscus > Sebastiscus albofasciatus. The sequence continues at coordinate 27,607 of CAKAOI010008038.1, read as the reverse complement.
TCAGACCTGTTAGAGGCCCGCAAACCTACGGTATCGGCTGCTTTCTGTTAATAAATCTCCAGCAGGAGACGGTAAAGAAGAGAGTGAGTGAGAGAGACAGTCAGTGTGAAGTGAGTCCAATGTGAGTAATGATACATGTCCACAGGGGCGTTTTTTATCGCGATCGCCTCACTTCCCAGCATTGAATGCTTGATGGGCTGCCACTAGACATAAGGCACTCAGCACCTGATTGGACGAACGCTTTCCCTCGTAGGCTAGTGCTCCCAGCTTTTACACCAACATGGTGGCTTGTTTGGAAACTTTCTTCTCTTATATCACGAAAATAGTTCCCCGAAATGTGTTTCTGAAAACATTTTAGATCCAGATGCCCCTGATTTGCATGAAATAGCCTAGACCTCAACTTTATGCAAACGAGTAGCAACCAACGTGGCGCCTCGTCTCTCGAATCACGCCGCCATGCGACCAGAATGCATTGCACGGCTGCTTACACAGAAAATGACTGGGAAGCTTGGAAAGGACGGAGGCTGCGGACACGTACCATAAGAGTATAAGAGTGACTATTCTGATCATAGGTTTCACTTCCTCCACAGTTATCTACTCAACTGTAGTTGACAACTATAGAATTCTCAAAATCAAAACAACCAAAATCTTTTCAGATGGAGGTCCCCGAAGCAAAATCGAATAAAATCGGGGTGCGTGACCTAACGTGTATCAATTTAGGAGTTCTTGACAGGAAAAAGATTGAGAACCACTGATCTAATCTACCCGCATTTGGCACTCGGTGGGTGTTAATTTCAGACCCTGTCTGCTGAGTGTGGTGCACTGTGAGAAGACAAGGGGGTTAGAGACTAGGGGAAGATTCACAAACACAGCAGTCAGTCAACATAATCAGTGGACGGACCTAATCCCCCAAACAAGCATGGCAGTGCAATCAAGTGTTTGTGCAAACATGAATGCAAGAGAACAAAAAGAGCAGTCGGCGGAGGAAAAAGAGGTAAAGTGACAATGAGAGAATCCATGTGGGCGCGTTTATACTCAAGGGACAACAAAGATCCCGAGTCTGTCTGTCAGGGAGGAGGAAGCTGTCTGCAGCGGGGCTCAACAGTCTGAGCTCCATCCTCCGACAGCCTCCAGCCCGAGCTCCCGGGGCTTAACACAGGAGGAGAAGACTGGGATGAGGAAGTGGCTAAAAGCTCACATTTATACTCTTTGTGGCCTCCATGAATCCACCTCCTCTCCTCCTCTCTGCCTCACCGGAGAAGCACTGCGGTGCTGAGCATGTAATTTATGACCAATAACTGCACCTCCTGTGGCCTTTACAAAGGGAAAAAAAGAACACAGAAAAAGGTGAACCGAAAGGTTATGCTTTCTTGAACTGCACTTTTGGAATGGCATTTAATTATGTCAGAGACCCTGTGCCTCTTTATCCTCTTTTCTGTGAGTTCTTTAGCCACATTTAATGACTTTTTAGACTCACTTATTTCCCATTCCCTCTGTCATTTATTAGCAAGAAAAAATATGGAAGTGCTGATGTGACCTACTCCATTTCATTTCAGTGTGAAGTCTTCCTGCTGAGCTCGCACTGAGGGTGGTGGCCCACTGATCCTATGCCTCCCATCAAATGCTGGCAGAGGTGGGTACAAAACATGCCCCCCCCCGCATCGCCTCAGGAGACGCCATGGCAACTAGGCGGAAAAAATTGGGCCCTCCTCGCCATTCCACGCATGCCCTGGCAGCCATTGTGAAACGTCTGAAGTCTTCTACTTCTGTGTTCTTTAGAGCAGAGATAACTGAGGGAGCTTTAATGTGGAACCACCCTTCCTTCATCTCCTCCATTTTTTCGCTCTCTTCCCCTTGTTCTCCCTCACTAAGGCATCCTCTCCATGGCTATGGCAGCAAGTGTGAGGCTTTGATAACACCACGGCTGCTCTGCTTCAAAAGGTCTTGCTCCCAGTTACAATTTCCCCTGCCTTACCAGCGTGTATCTAAAGTTCTGGCTCCGCCAAGATTTCCATTTGCAGCCGGCAGAATCACAAAAAACATCAACCAACAATCACAACTTTCTTGAAACGCTGCTTGAGAATTCCAGCATTCGTTCAGCACATGGCGTAGCGACTCTCCTGCGCTCACCGTACAAAAGGGTGATTGTTTAGGGCTTGAATTAAGTGGAAAACTCTGTGGGCGTTTGTGGAAAAGAGCGAGATGACTCTCTCTCCAGGGAATCCTGACATCACACAGACAGAATGTTATGCTCATGACTGGTTTCAGTGGCTCAAGCGGCCAATAAATAATGCCGTCAGGCTGGGTGGCATTTTGAAACTGGCGAGATTTACATGGAAATTAAAGTGGCTGGGACAATTATTAATGTTTTTTATCCTAGATTAAACTCTCCAACAACTCATTAAAAGTTATATCTTAAGTATTTTCATCCTGGTTATCTCCGCCAAGGAGGTTATGTTTTCGGTTCAGTTTGTTTGTTTGGATTATGGAATAACTACTGGCCCAATTTTCATGAAACTTGGCGGTAGGGTGTAGCATGGGCTAACAAAGAACCCGTTCAATTTTGGAGCAGATCCAAATCACAGAGCAGATTCATACAGTTCAGAGGTTTGCACTCTCTGAATGTCCCTCAAGTTTAAATTCATTTTTAACAAATTATCATTTGCTTTATCACTGAAATCTGATACAAGTCAAGCTTATTATTTTGATAATAGCATCTCTTTATAAATTACATTTCTCACAAACTACTAATAAAGACACAATGGAACCTGAAACTAAAATGAAAATATAAATAATAATATTTTTATTCTGTTTTATATTCTTTCAAAAAATAAAAATACAAAATAAAAATTTACATAAATTAATTTCAGTTTGAAAAAAGGAGACAGCATGAATTTCCGTCAACTCTCATGACATCATACCACAGAAATTGAACGGACTTGGCGTTCCAGGAGATGACACTGTGCTGCAATTGCTTCCCATCAGACACTAAAGTAGTGCAAAGATGAAACCATAAACATTATGGCCACTCCTACACAGTTCTCCAACCATGCATTATGTATGTATATGTAGATACATACTTCTGAGACATTATAGCTGGCCCTAACAAAAACAAACTAAAACTACTGCAAAAACTAAATATACCAAAACTATAACAAACTGAAACTGAACTAAAAGTAATTTGAAAAGTCAAAACTAAAATAAACTAAAAACTAATTAAAAACTATTACAACCTTGTTCTGTAAGCTTTGATTAAATTACATTTGACAGTTTTTTGTGATTTCTTTCATTTATTTTACATTTCTATTGGTTGTTTTCCATGGTGTGATATGGATGTTAAATGTCTCTCATTTAAAATCATGAAATCAAGATGTTACATTTTTTTCCAGCTACAGCTGGTAGAGGCAAAGGTTGGGAGTTGAAGAAGTAAAGACTCCTGACTGAAACAGAAGATATTCTGTTTCAGGAGGCACAAATCAGGTGCCCTCTCCTACATCCCCCATCAGCTCTTGTGGTAATTTGAACGCATGCATTAATATATATTTATATATACAGTATCTGTAGAGGTTTATAACACAATACTATGTTCTGATGTTGGAATAGCAAAGTACAAGCTAGTAGAATATCTCCAGTCGTGTTGAACACAGGTGTTCCAAAAATAAAATTGAATATAAAGTGGAACAAATGAGCAAAAGCTCAAATCACACAGGAATTGCCAGTCAAGGCAAAAAACCTCCTTAAGATATTCTCTAAAGATTTACTAGCCTGAGAAAAACAGGAGCAGAAGCTCTCTTTTTGTAATTTCCATACAGTTTTTCATTCGGAAGTTTCCTTTGACGGAAATGAAGTGATAATAAAACAAACACAACGGATTTCACGTCATATGTATTAAATATATTTAACTCCTGACGGTGTCTCATCCTCTCACAGTAGGAGGTTTCCTGCTATTGGAATAACAGATCCGTAATTAGATTGTCTGTCTTTTCGTTCTAACGAGGCAGATGTGGCAGTCAGACGGTTGTGTGTGATGAAGGCAGCGCTGCATTGGGCTAATTTATGCATCTCAGTGTAGGGTGAGACCTGCTAGACAGCATGCTAGGGAAATCTACCACCACAGGTGGGTCTTCATCAACCAGTCTCTTTCATTCTCTCCCCCTGAACTTCCCTATTCACCTAAACAACTAACACAGCTCCCAATTAAGAGTGTGGGAGCGTGGCGACACGGGATATTGCCTTTGAAGCAAACACATGCTCATTCACGTGTGCTGTGTCTACGTTGAATTCGTCAGTCGTTACACCCCATCTGTGTTTTGAATGTCGATTCAAGGAGACATGCGGATGTGACGGGTCAAACACGCGCTACATCCAGTGAATCCTCAAACAAATGTGGAGCTTAATGACTTGCATGCATCTATCTATGTATCGCTGTGTGCTTTTTATCTCTTTTTCTAAAGCACATTGTAACTAAATATTTGTTTTCTAAGATGCTACTATGCCTCTACTCCTGTGGTTTGTTGTTACCGACTAAGCCCTTATTGAAAAGGTAAAGGCAAACAGAGTGGCCATACGTATTGATTAGTAAAACGGTAGAGTGGAGTGATGGTTTGTTATGCCGCTGATGGCTAATGCATACCTGTTTAGCGGAGATGGATTTAAGTGTGTCTCACTGCATCTCACTCTCCTGTCAGGATGTAACTGACTGGAAATAAACACTGACAGGACGGAAATGGAGCTCCTCCTCCCTCTCACTTGCTGTCTGTGTGGAGGATTTTTTCTCATTAGGCTCCTCAAAATCCTTCAGACTCTCCGCCGTCAACGCTGACTGTACCGGGCATTTAAATCCAGCAGCTCAACAATAAGCCCTTGATAACTGTAGCAGAGGACTGCGGTTAAATTGTCACTAGGTGTGTAAATAAATGGTGTGAATGTGAAGCGGGGTGTGAAAGAGATAATGAGTACAAAAATAAGCCTTCACACGTACAATGAACATTAAATATCACAATATTTCACTGGCCAAGCAAAAGATCTTCAAGCTGTGTGCACGGTGGTTCACTGATGACTTGTTTGTGCGTTCCCTTCATGCATCATAGCCACAGTTTGGAGAATTAAAATTTTATAGAATAAAAATATTCATAGTCTGACAACAACTTTGTAAGAGAAAAATGTGGGTTTTTTTCTTAAGATGGTCCCTAAATACATTTTCTGGAACTGACCAAGTTATTTTAATTGGACTAGAAAAGGCTTGAGGGTAGCACAAGAGAACATGTACAAATGCACACACACAGGTACTTTACTGACTTGACTATTTACTATGTAATTTTGACCATGGCCAGGAAAAAGAAATGCATAGATACAGCTCACATCTCAATTTTGTGTCTTCGAAATTCTTTGTAACATAGGTCGACATGTCACAGGAGTCATAGGATCTGTTTACTGAATGGCTGTGTGATCTCTCTGGCTGCAACTTCCCAGCTAAAAGTTAAACTTTTCCCAACTTCGCAGAATCAAAGTGCCAGAGGTCATTGAGCTTGGGAATGGCCGCCACAGCTTTCCATAAACATTGCATGGCAGCTCACCACAGGCCGCACTTGACCACTGCTCTGGTGTGAATTTGGTGTTAAAAAGACATCCCACAGACAGCTACTTTGCATACGGACTAGATTCGATCATAAGTATGTTTTTGACAAAATTACAAACGGCATGAAACAAAGGCCTTGGCAGAAATTGATTCAGCTACATTTTCACTCCTCTTGACCCAAGGAATTAAAAATGAATTAGGAAAAATGAAGCTTGGTGATGCACAAAATGGTTCATTGGAGTGAAAAGCCAAAAATAGAGTTCAAAATCTGACTAGTGTGGCTTTTGTATTGACCCTAAAATGTGTGCATGCAATGTTTGAATGCACCTGTCAAGTCTGAGGGCTGCCGAAGAAAAAAGCCTATGAGACAACATTCAATATGCATTATGTTCTGTAACAGTGACACATGTTCTCTTGGAATTTAATCTCACGTAACAGCGGTGCTCATGACAATCATCCTCCATAAAAGCATCAGCTAAAAGCTTAAAATCTAAATGTAGAGTCTAAATCCACTGCTGCCATAAAGTCCTTCTGCTCTTGTGTAACCAACAGTGAGAGGAGATACCTCTGAGACAGATTGTAGGATTTAATCACCAAGTTGATCATAACCACTGTCACCCTTTTCACTACCCTGTTGCTGTTGTGAGTGGACTGACCTGGTGGAGATCATTTCCCAAGGCGAACTCCTGGAAGTACCCTGGGGCTGCTGACGTGGCACGGATGGCCTGCCAGAGCTGGTGCTGGCAGCCCCCCAGGTAGTGAGAGCGCACCCCAGGCAGCAGGTTGTAGTTCCTGAACACATAGGCCTTCAGAGGAGTGCCCCGGTTCACTACGGTGCTCACCGCTGCCACCTATAGGTACAAGAAATGACACACAACTTGCATGAGGCAGCATTTTACAAACAGATCTAAAAATACAGGCATAATATCTAGACCGACATTCTGACAGATCAATTTAATATCATCTCTGTTCTGTGAGCCTCAGAGGAGTCTGCTGACAAGTGAAATCCTGCATACTTCTTTATCCACACTGACTTATATGGCTTTAGGGTGTATTCTCCTTCCACTTGTCATTGCAGAGATATGCAAGACAGAGATAGAGATAGAGATAGAGACAGAGAAAAGAAGCGTTCTCTGCAATACCCCAGTAAACAAAGTGAGACTGAGGCTCACTGGTCAGCGCCAGAACAGAACAAGAGTGAAGAATGAGTCAGACCATCTTCTAAAGCTCACCTTGGGGCATTTGGGGTTTCTTGAAGTTTCCACCAGGAGCTGAGAGCCCATTTTCTCTCTGTTGAGGCGAAGATAGGATAATGTTATTTTCTGGCTTAGTGGATTTTGGACAGTAGTATGACTTGTTACAGATTCCTTTCTGCAAGCTCCACAAAATCCTCCTGCAGATAGAATATTTTGTCATCGGCATAATTGCAGTATTTTCAAAAGGACCGTTCTACTGTTCTAAAGGTTTTAGGCCATCTACAACAATCTATGTATACTTCATATGACAGCTGACCATATTTCTGGCTTGGCACCTCCTTATATCTCTGAGCTGCTCTCCCCATACGACCAATCGCGCTGCCTGACATCAATTTTCTGTCCCTACCTTCATTCAATAGCCTTGATCGAACCCAGGACATTGCGGTTATATGCATGTGCTGTAACCATTCAGCTACCAAGGTGCTCCACTTACATGACATTGTAACATGGCTCCAAATTAACGAAGCACAGGCACCACTCTGCTGTAAATGACAAATGAACCGACCTGAGGATGTTCTCCCAGGCTTCGCTGTCGTAGAAAGCATGGCTCCAGCCCATCTTCACTGTGCCAACAATGACGTTCTGCTTGAAGACATCTGAACCCAACTTCCGGTAAAGATCATCACACTCGTTCAGTGGGATTTGGAACAAACCTAGCATGAACCCCAAGATAGCACCTGAGGAAAAAAAACACACGCAAACATTCAAAGTGGGAATGTAACTGAGGAGGACCGGTAAACGAACCATACAACAGCATATGTTTGTAAACAGGAAGTATAAGAGCATCAGTCAGTCCCGTGGGAATGCAACAAGGTAATAAACGAGCAGACAAGTAATGCACAGCTCACCGTTATTACTCTCAAGGCCTGGAGTTGATGCAACGCTAATGGCCTGAAGGATTACCTGTTAACATTTCCCTCGGATGATCCTTTCATAGGAAGTGCACAAGATTAACATGGCTATTACACTACTTCTCAACTACTTTCTCTCCATGATTAAGGATCCCTGACAGGATTACCGAGCCACAGCAGTGCTGTGAGGGCAGAGATGGGGTGTAACTGAATAATGGGGGTGATCAAACTCGCCAGATGTGGCCCAGATGGGTTTTAAATGTGTGAACATCATTCGATCTAGCAGGTGGATTACATTATGCTTTGAAAACATTCACTAAATGTGAAAATGAACTTCCACCAACTGGTGGAGATTAAGACTGAGGTAAGTGATAGGAGCTGGGGACAAACAGAGACTTCTGCTAGTGATTAAAGGCCGAAGTACTCTGCAAATATTTTTAATCCGCTGTGAAATGAAAACAACCAAGTAGCAGGTGGAGAAGACAGTTTGAGGATGGTCTACAGCACCCCCTTGTGGTGATTTTGCATACAGGAAAATCCACCTGAATTCCTGAAACCAAATGAAGCAATTGTATGAAAAATATCATTTCTAGAGCTGTCAGTTGATTAAAATATTTAATCGTGATTGATTCTTTTTTATTCATTAATTTTTTTTATCTGTTCAAAATGTACCTTAAAAGGGAGATTTGTTTTGTATTTATTTTTAGTATTTAATACTCTTTTCAACATGGGAGTGGGCAAATATGCTTGCTTTATGCAAATGTATGTTTATATTTATTATTGGAAATCAATTTAACAACACAAAACAATGATAAATATTGTCCAGAAACTCTCACAGGTACTGCATTTAGCATAAAAAAATATGCTCAATTCATAACATGGCATACTCAAGCCCAACAGGCAACAACAGCTGTCAGTGTGTCAGTGTGCTGAGGTCAGAAGTCAAGGGACCCTTGAAAATGGCCATGCTATGGTTGGTACCAATGGATTCCTTAGGTTTTTCTAGTTTCATATGCCAGTAACTTCACACTAGCTTTAAAATTGAGCTCGCTACAATCTAAATATCGCAAGTTGCATTAATGTGTTAGAGAAATTGGTGGCGTTAAGGCGTTACTATCGCGTTAACTTTGACAGCCCTAATAATTTCATAACCTATTTAAGAATTTGAACAATTTGAAACAGTTTTGCTGTGCAGTACAAAGCACAGCGGTGTTGGTGGTGAAATTGAGGTCAAAACAAGAGCAGAGCGACAAATGGGTCAGTGTGCGATCAGTGCTGCTGCCTGTCCGGCCTGTTATGTTGCACTCTGCTCACATAATCCAGACACATACATCAACATACAGAGAAGTAGGGCAGGACGACAACGCACCTGTGCTGACACCACAAATATAATCAAACAGTTGGTAAATGGGTTTGCCGGTCAGGACTTCCAGCTTGTGTAACGTCTGAAGTGCAACAAGTCCCCTGAAAGTACAAAGTCAGACACAAAGAGCGATATATTAATAAGATAACAACCACAGCACATACACATCGGCTACAAAGAGTGACAGCTGATTGATTTCCCAACTGAATGTTTCTTAAAAATACATTTACTTGACTGATTAACACAACTAATAGATTCCCCACCCCTCCTTCCTACTCACACTAGATTAGAGCCATTATGTCCTGTATGACTGTAGAGAAAATCTGTTATACTACCAGGGGAACGGAGAGTACATTTTACAAAGTGTGGTTCCCCTTCTTTACATTTTTTGATAAAGCCACTACAGTAAGAAAGCCTGCTACCTCTGCACAAAGCACTTTATATTTATTTATTTAACCTTGATTCAGCCCTGGAACCTGGTGCTCCTTTTTAATGTAGCTTCTATTGATGTATTGTGTTTTTATGTGAATGTTTTTTAATGTGTCCTGTCTGGATGTGATAAGTTGTGTTTTAGTGTACCCATTTTTAATAGCAGTTTTTGCACGTGATCCAAAGACAAATTTCTGCCTTTTGTACACGAAAAGCAGACAAAGTATTTTCTATTCTAATCTCTGAGTAGCTATTTTTACTTTTTTTTTAATTATTATTATTATTATTATTTTTATTGTATTTATTTATTTTTTCTTAATCTTTCTCTTTATCCATTTTTTTCTTTTCCTATTCTATTCATCAATTTTCTTTCCTTTATTTCGCTACTATTAAGGTGTATTATAGAAATTTTCTCTGTATTGTTGTCCATAATTTTCTCTGTATTTATCCTTAATTTAGAATATATTTTCTGTGGTCAGCTGTGGTTGCTTGTGTGTTTGTTTTGTGTATGAGCGGATAGATGTGTTGTGACACGGATGAGCATTGTTGAGAAAAACAAACTCCTTTCCCTATACAGTTACTGTTTAATTCATTATCAACAATCAATAAAAGACCTTTGAAAGAAAGATACTGCTAATAGAAGCATGAATTGCTTTTCAAAACACGGCCTTGACTGCTGTAAACGCAATTGAGTTCGGCTATGAAAAGACTTGACATCAGTGACTCATATCTTACAAGAAAGAGAAGAAAACAGAGGAGCTGAACTTGTACCTTAACCCTCCTCCATCTATGGACAGGATCCGTACGCCCCGACCTTTCACAGGTTTATGGTAGCCCACGAGAGTGAGGGCTTCTGTAACCGCTGCCCTCAGGCCGGGGTCACTGGCCTGCTTCAGACGCAGCAGGCATGGGACAACCTGCTCCTGTTAAACACATAAACACACTAAATGAGAAACACAGTCAGTCCGCCATGATGTGGTCAGGCCAGAAATGCAGGCAAACAGGAGAAAATTGTGAAGACAGGGTCTGCTGCTGGAGCTACTCAACTACAGTGGAAACTTCTTATAATGATCACGTCTGTCCGGGTCAAATTGATCACTAAATTGACGGTTCAAACTACAGTATGGCTGTTTCAAACGCTTTTCAAATTGCTTTACAAATTAAATGACTCTGTGTATAATTCAAATACACTACAATACAGTACATAAAATATAATCTACAGTAGTTCAAATTATAATTAGGCTACAGCCTAAAACAGTATTGTGCTGTTTACGAATACAGTAACATCAGTAGTGCAAATAGGCTACTAAACCACAGCTTGATGGTGGTTTCAGTGCATATGAACACTGTGAGCGGACTGCTTGATTACTATAAGCACATTATTTAAAACGTATGTCTAGAATTAGACACAGAGGAGACCATGGCATGGTGTCCTATGACGTCACATCACTTTTCACATGAATCCCCACTAGGGAGGCAGTAGAAACTGATAGGAAACGCTTGCTGCAAGACAAGACTTTAAACAGCCGACCCAACCTCAACCCTGACCAGATCTGCCAACTTTTGGACTTTTGCCTGAACACCACATATTTCCAGTTCAATGGGGGGTTTTACAGGCATAAAAATGGCTGTGCTATTCACCCAGAGTGGCCAACCTTTACATGGAAGAGGTGGAAAACAGAGCCCTGAACTCCTTCAGGGGAACAACACCGAGGCACTGGTTCAGATATGTGGATGACACATGGGTCACCATCAAAACGCAGGAAGTGGAAGCGTTCACAAAACATATTAACTCTGTGGACAGTAACATCGAGTTCAAACGGGAGGACGTCAAAAACAACAGCTTGGCCTTCGTGGACTGTGAAGTTCATTTTGAGGAAGACAGGAGCCTCCACATAGGAGTTTACAGGAAACCCACACACACGGACCAATACTTACTCTTCGACTCCCACCATCCACTGGAATACAAGCTTGGAGTCATCAGAACTGTGCACCACCGAGCAGATAACATACCGACAAGTGCACAGGCTCAAGAAAAAGAGTAGAAAACACCTGAAAAATGCACTTAAAACTTGTGGATACCCAAACTGGAGCTTTGTGAAAACAGCCACAAAATCCAGAAAGAACACCAGTACCACGGGTGGCGAAGAAAAAGGAAGACAGACGCAACAACACTGTCATCCTCTATGTGTTTGGAGTGTCTGAGAAACTCAGGAGGATTTTCAACAAACACTGCATCCTTGTGTTTTTCAAACCCAGCAACACCCTCAGACAGAAACTTGTCCACCCTAAGGACTACACATCCAAACACATGCAAAGTAACCTGGTGTATGCGGTCCAATGCAGTGAGGAGTACATGGATTTGTACATTGGTGAAACCAAACAACCGCTAAACAGACGGATGGCTCAACACAGACGGGCCAACTCCTCAGGTTTGGACTCAGCAGTGTATCTACACCTGAAGGACAAGGGACACTCTTTTGAGGACAATAACGTGCATATTTTGGACAGGGAGGAAAGGTGGTTTGAAAGAGGAGTGAAAGAGGCCATCTATGCCAAAGTAGAGAAACCATCACTCAAGAGAGGAGGAAGCCTAAGGCATCACCTGTCTTCCACCTACAATGCTGTCCTGTCATCCCTTCCCAGGAGATTAAACAACCATTCACACTTGACCTCACCTGACAATCATTCACGCTAGGTATTAACTGACTCTAATGACCCATAACTCCAGTCGTCACACCTGGGAGCACCAATGTACTGTGTGGTTTCTATTATCCTGCTAGCGACCCCACAGAGGTTAAATTCCTGGGTTCCCCTGTCATTTAGCCAGAACTGAAGAAGCAGTTCACTGCTGATTTAACCCTTACTCGGATACCATGACCTGGATGACTGAGAACCTTTCCAAACATTATTTAAACAGCATTTGTAAAGGAATGATTCTGTCCCATGCTTTTTGATCCATATAAGCGGTTGATCACTGTAACCGTGATCACTATAAGCGGTTTCCACTGTAGTTGAAAATAATACATCTGCTGTATTTACCTTCTATCCCTGTATTTGCTCTCATTACCAGTCATACTGCTTCGCTCCTATTCTGATGCTTGTTTTCTTTCAGCAGACAAACCAGGGCACAAACAATCGATGCTTCCTAAATGAAGGGGTCGATTCCACCGTCTCTCTCAAATTGGCTGCAAATAAAAGTTTTTGCCTCTTTGCAAGTCATAGTTCAATCAGAATGAAGGTGGGATCATTTGCAATGGAAAATGAACGCATATCAAACCCTCACTGAAATGAAAGAAGAGCAAAAACTGGTGTTACCGCAGCATTAAAGTGTTCCAGAGGACATATTTTCATCTCTGCACGACTGCATTGAGACCTCAGTCAATCACCACAGTGGTCTCCTATATTTCTGTTGCCATTTGCAAAGATATCAAAAATTATTCTTCCAACGAAATGTTGGGGTAAACACTGTTCTTGATCTTTCATAGAGGATTAACCTTCAGCACAACAGTAAAAGTGGCCTTGGTTTGAAATAGGTTCCTGTAAGTCCCCGACAGCATCACAGATAAGGCCGAGACATAAATAAATACTGCAGTATGTAGTCTGCATGTTCAGAAGCTGCCGTGCTCTGACATTAAACAGAGAGCGACATGTAACCTGTTGCCACAGCTGACAAACTGACATTTGCCTGGCATGGGAATATTTCCAGACACAAGCCTAAGGCCATTATTATCTACATGATTTGCATGCCAAATATAACACGATTATGTATGCATAAAAACATGCTGCTGTAGATATTGTCATTGGTTCCTTCCCTCTCTATTAACACCCTTGAAGGTGTTGCTATTGAGTTTGTTGATACATATAAATATCTGGGCATCTGACTGGACAATAATCTAAATATTAAGCATCACATTGGAACACTAAGTAAGAAACTCAAGTTCACACTGGGTTCCTTATATAGATTAAAGTCATGTTTCTCTCCATCCTCACGTAAATAACTGGTTACAGGCCTATTCCTGTCTCAGCTAGACTATGGTGATACCATGTACAGATTTGCTTGTCCCACTACTTTGGCCTTACTTGAGCCACTTTATCATGTTGCTCTGAGATATACAGTATTTCAAACTCAGGCTACAGGACTTATTGTACAATCTGGTCGGACTGTTTTCACTTGCTATGCACAGGATGCAGCATTGGTATATCTTAATGTACAAGGCAGGTTACGCATGTACATATGCGCTGAGTTTGTACTTGTACAAAAGACCTATAATCTTAGGTCCCACATCTCGCGAGCCGGTTTTAAACAAAAGTTATCAGAAGTTTCAATCACAAACTGTTCTTGAAACAATGCGGACATGTCGTGTCTTGTTGCCTTTTTGTCTATATGTGTCATACACTTTCTCTCTATTTAACCTCTTCTGTTGATTTGTGGACTTTAGTTTTTACCCTGTAATGTATTGTTTTGTTTTATTGTATGTATGAAATCAACGTGCATTTGACTTTTAACTTTGCTGCTTTCTTGGCCAGGTTCCCATCACAAAAGAGCTTTTTTTCTCAATGGATTTTATCTGGTTAAATAAAGGTTAAATAAAACATGAAAAATAAACATCATAAGCTAGCGCCAAACATCAAGAGTTGATGCTTTTGACATGCTAAACAGTGTCAGACACATTCCTGACAAAGCTTCAGGTTGTGAAAAAGGACAAAACTGCCAGGCTGTTCAGATTTCTCACCTTGATTGCAACACCACTCGTCTCTGGAAACTCCAGGAGATGATAGCTGAGGTCCTCCACCCTGTTGATGTAGACCCTTACATCTGAAGCCCTGTGGAGAGACTGAACCAGACCCCGAGTTCGATTGTCCACACTCACCCTGGCAATGATCTAGGAAACAAAAAATGTGCAACCAGTTAGGTCCATCTATTTAAGCATTAGCTGGGATCCAAGTTAAAATGTGACCCGGTGTATGGCTCATTTAAAAAGCTATCTCTCATTTCTATTTACAAATGCACAGTAGCTAATGAATGTTGAAATCAGTGAGAACATTATTAAAAGTCCAATACGCATAATATCACATCACTAAACTACAATATGACGGCATTAAGTTGATGACAAACATAGCTTGTTTCATTTCCACGGGCCAGACCCCCCAATTTAACTTTGAGCTTCACTCAAAGGAGGAATAATCCAGTCAAACATTTTGAAATGCTATATGACTGTATATAACAGCTATGGCTTGAGTAGCATATTATATATTGTGATCAACACATTAATCCATCATCTAAAAGTAAATGACCTAAATGTGATAGAAGATTTTGGCCATATCGCCCAGCCCTCACCGGTAAAAACTTCTTAATAAAAGGTGCTGAAATTGAGCCTAAAGGTGAACCAGCCCCTAAAATCTAATTGACTGAGGAGGGTGGTTAAATCATGAACAGATTAATAACAAAGCTGCCTGCCAGTAACTAACTAATTAAAATGTTGTCAACAAACATGTACCTTTTCAGTAACTTTAACTAGATTTTGTTACTTGGATGGTACAGATTTCATGTCTACTCCTTGGATTAAAGATAACAACATGAATTGGACCATAACCCACCTGTATATCATATCAATGTATTGTATATTATCAGCCAAAGGACACAAGTCATGCAGTGTTTCTACTATCAGCTATTTCAAACAAAACAAATATTAATAGTTCCTGTTTGAAATACTCAATCTAGCCTTGACATTGACTGGATGTCAGTATGTTCATCTCCACAACATAAAAGCATCCGTCTTGGCCTATAAAGTAAACACCTTCTGTGGCCCTCTAACTCCACAAGAGGGGTTATTTTTGAAAATAGATTCCCAGAACTCACGTAACATGTCAACACACTACCCTGAGACATATAGAGTAGCATGAGCTCTGGTCAATGTCTGGACAGTAGGCACCCTGCTATAATATACCAGAACTATCGGATGTGGAAAATATGTTTCACTTTATAGAGAGCTTAGACCTACCTTCTCCCTTTGAAGCAGTAGTTTCTTGTTTTTCTCCTCTAAAGACTTCTGCTCCTTACTAATTATGGCCTCCACCTGTTTGACTTGTGCATCCTCAGACTTCTTTTCTTCCACTGTAGCACTTTTGGACTCCGCTGCTGTCCTAAACTTTGGGACCAGGGGAGCAATGTAGCTTCCTACAAAGGCTTGCACAGTGGGAGCTGAGTAGGACAGGTAGTGTCCCAAACCTTTCTTCGTGGACGGTGGAGTAACTGGAGCAGCAGAGACTGTTTTATCAGATACTGGCACGAGGTCACTAGTTTGTTGACCCTGAGAGGAAGCAGAGGGATAGTCAACATTGTCCACTTTCTTGTCCTTTGTAGTGCTGCCAAAGTATGAGTTGATGTGATGGGCCAGGTAGTTGTAAGTCTCATCCAGGCTGCCTGAAAAGGTGCTCGGATGGAAAAGTGCTGTGGTTTGTTCAGAAGTTGTGCTCTTGCTCTCGGTTACACTCGGTGAAGGTTTAGGCTCCTCTTGCTTCCTTGCACAACTGGCTTTGACAGCTGGAACAATGCGTCTCAGCCTTTTCTCCTTAGGTTCACGCACAGTTAGAATTGTGGCAGTGCCAGTCACTTGGGTAGGACTGGGAGGATGAGTAGAGGTAGTGGCACTTGCATCAAATGTAGCAGCAGAAGTAGGAATAGAAGGACTGGCAGATGATGGCATACATATAGGTTTGGGTGTTGTAGATGTAGAAGTGGGGGCAGAATTAGTGGGAGCAGGAGTAGGCGCGACTGAACTCTCCTCTGCTTTTGGCGCTGACACAACACTTGCCTCAGCCTTTCTTCCACCCTTAAAAGCATCAGGCTTGAGTCTGGCAATTTTGGAGAGAAGTTCTGTGTGTGTCCCACTCACAGCTTTAGAAACTGTGTCCAGTGTGTTCCTGACCCGCGACATGTGTTGGCTCAGACCAGCAGACCACCGTGAGGCTGAAGTGTTCAAATACAAGGTGCTGGTGTGGAGTCCAAGCCTTTGTCTAACCTGGTTAGCTTTACAGAGCCATCCCTTACGTCCAGTGATCCTCAGGTGGTGGATGTGCCTCCAGCTGAGATAGCCAACCTTGTAGCAATAAGGTTGTTGTATATGAACCCTGCAGTGAGAGGTACCAGACAAGGGAAGTGATGCTGCTGACTTGCGGGCATGTGTTTGACACATGTGAAATGCTCTGCTCACTTTCACCCAGGCATTGGGAGCCCAGTTATTACTCATTCTTCCAAGTCACAAGAGCTTGTACCATCCACAGCAATATGAGGTCTATGCTCTTCCTTTTCATTAACCTGGTGATAAACAACAAAAAAAGGTGATGTATACATGATAGAAAGAAAACAGCGAGAAAGAAATTTATGAAAATGACATGACGTGGAATAAAACTACAAACACTGATCCTATAACAGCCTTGAGAATTGTTCTTTTTTTTTGCTCAAAGTCTTTATATTGGTATTCTGTACAAAATCCAATAAATCACAAAAATAATTGTATAAACAAATTATATCCCCCCCATCCTTATAACAATATTATTGCACCATTAACTAAGCTGAGCTAATTTCATAAACATTTATACATATAAATGAATTAAATCCAATAGCAACATAAATGAAACACATACAAAAAAAAACCCAAAAGGGGGTAATTAATAAATAAAATAAAATAAAAAACTAAGTATAAGTTGTGAATTATATCTAATATGGGGTCAGCAGTTTAAAACTTCAATGTCAGTTGTATCCATTTTTTCTATATAGGTTAAAAAGGGTCTCCATATAGCATAACATTTCTGAGCACACCCTCTGTAGTATAGAGAATCTTCTCCAATACCAAATGATGTATGAGATCTTTAAACCACATCCTAAAAAGTTGGAGGATACTTCTCCTTCCATTTAAGAAGTATAAATCGTCTAGCTAAGAGAGATGCAAAAGCTATCATATTCTTTGCCTGGC
Organism: Sebastiscus albofasciatus; assembly: GCA_916701655.1. NCBI lineage: Eukaryota > Metazoa > Chordata > Actinopteri > Perciformes > Sebastidae > Sebastiscus > Sebastiscus albofasciatus. Next base: position 10,151 of record CAKAOI010008038.1, on the reverse strand, counting down.
TCGACTAAGATGTATGTCTTGTGGTGCTGCTCCAAATACTGCAGTAGTAGCAGAAGGTGCTACTGGTACTTCCAAAACATCTGAAAAGGTTTTACATATTGACTGCCAGAAACTATTTCGTTTTGGACAGGACCAGAACAGATGTGAAAGGATAGCTGGAGCTTGTCTGCATCTCTTGAGAGTTGTTCTGTTGTCTTCAGAAGTAAAATATCTTTGGTAAATTATCATAACTGAGAGGACAACAACAACAGCTACCTGCTACTCACAATAACATGTTTCATCATCAGCAGCAGCTAGTTAGCTTCACTAGCTAGCTAACGTTAACTAGCCTGCATTCATTCATAAAGGCTACACAAAACATAACAAAACATACCTTTTTATGTCGTCGTATCATTCATATCCATCCTATCAAAAGCTAGAATCCTTTAATATAATCATTAAGTCGTTAATATTAATACAGAAGTAGTTATAGCAACAGATGATGGCAACAACACGGTCACTCGACCTGACACTGAATTTCCAAAATGACGTCAGTCAAAAGAAAAACAATGATCACGTGACATTATATCTGCTCTGCTATTGGCTGTCTAAAACTTGGCCTCCTTTAATGGAGCCTGTTGATTGGTTGAGGAAAGTCTACTGTTAGCTGATACCAGAGGGTCAATTTGTAACATTTACCAGCGTCTCCCGTGTAGACCACATGGTAGGCGGGGTCAGCACCAAATATCAAAAAATGCATCCCCACCACTCTACGTTTCACGCGGGATACAAAGATAATCAAATGGAGCGCCATGCAGACACTTGGAAACGTTATAATCACATAACTACTATGCCTAAAAACTCTATAAGATCACAGTATGTATGTTATAATGTTAATAGTAAGATTTAGTATATATTTTTTTATATTCAATTTTCTTTATTGGCATGACTGTCAGGTGAACAATATTGCCAAAGCGTCAATTCAATAATAAATACAAATTAAAAAAAAGAACAAAATAAAAACAAAAACATATATATACATATATATACAATTCATTAAGCAAATTACAATAAACATATATTTAAAAAAGAACATGCATGTAAATGGAAGAAAACAATAAAGAAGTAATTAATGTTTGTTGTGTCACTAAAACAAACAAACAAATAACAAACAATTAATAACAATATTGCAATGAATTTGCAATATATTGCAAATCAAAGGATAAATGTAAAAAACCACAAGAACAAAAAAAACATGAAGTAGAGGAGTAAATAAAAGGCAGAGTGTGAGTTACATCTATTATATGTTGTTGTGGTGGTTGTCTTTTAGGCTGTGACATGCACTGACATATCCTGCAGCTTCTATGGGAAATTAGGAAAAAAATCTTTACAAAAATTAAACGTAAACTCCAAGATTTTGATTCCCTCTCTGACCAAAATAAAATACAACATCTACTTGGAGAAAATAGTGTCATCACCATAGAAGCTGCAGGATATATCAGTGCATGTCACAGCCTAAGAGACAACCACAACAACAACACATAACAGATGTTACTCACACTCTGCCTTTTATTTACTCCTCTACTTCATGTTTTTATTTTATTTTTTATTTTTTTTTACATTTATCCTTTGATATTGCAATATATTGTCATTATTAATTGTTTTTTATGTTTGTTTGTTTTATTGACACAACATTAATGAATTATTTATTGTTTTCTTCCATTTACATGCATGTTCTTTTTAAATATCTATATATTGTAATTTGCTTAATGAATTTTATATATGTATATATATGTTTTTGTTTTTCTTTGTTCTGTTTTTTTCTTTTTATTTATTATTGAATTTACGCTTTGGCAATATTGTTCAATAAAGCAAATTGAATTGAATTGAAGACTATTTTTTCAAAAACAGTACATTGTTGCTGTAAACACAGTAAACACACACAACATCCGGGTCACTATCGGACAGCTGACCGACAGAGGGCGGAAGTGCACTGAGTGACGTCATGTTACCATGGTGCACTGAGAGGATAGAAGAAGACATGAAGAGATGCTTCTTCGTCTGACCACTGCTCCTCCTCCATAAAACTCACCTAAAGTAACACCTGAACACTGTCATGTTTACTGTAGGTTAAATAGTTTAACAGGCAGAACTGCAACACACCAGCTAAGCAGCACTCGTGTCCCCAAAAGAGGTAAGTGTGGGTCTAAAAGATACATGGGTTGTGTTAGCAACGTCGGCTAACGGTAGCAGTGACTGGTGATAGAAACAGTCAAATATAACGTTAACTTAATGTTACATAAGATCTAAACTTGCGTTAATCTATCTTTCTGAGGCAGTATTTCTGTTGCAATGTCATCTAACACTAGCTAAGAATTACTGTAAGCTATTTTAGCTACTAGCCAAGGTATCTTGTTCTCCAGATGTGTTGACACTAATTGTTCTCCAGATGTGATGACACTAAATGTTCTCCAGATGTGTTGACACTTATTGACACTCCTTTGCTTTATTGCATGCAACACATTTTACTTTATTTCAATTCAATTCAATTCAGTATGCTTTATTGGCATGACTGTTCAATTCAATAATAATAATAATAAAAAAGACCAAAATAAAAACAAGATTCAAGCCCTTTATTTTCATTGTGTAGTACAACGAAATTAGATTGTGACAATCCTATAGGTACTAATGAAAAGATAATACAATAAAAAATAGATAGTGCAATATAAATATAAAATATAATACAATATAAAATATAAAAATACAATATGTATATTGATGAGATGACAGTTTTGCCAGATTATTGCACAAAGTGTCCGTCAGATAATTATATAATTATTGCACAGCATCATATAATTATTGCACAGAGTGATCAGCATGTTATTGCACATATCCGTAACAGTAGATTTACAGTATTTACATTGCAAAAGGGACACAAAAGTAACCAACATGTTGTTGCACATTTACATTGCACATGTTCAATTCAGACAGAGGAGACGTCAGAGTTCAGGAGGTTTATGGCAGTTGGGAAAAAGCTATTTTTGTTTGTGCGTGTGCGGATTGATCTTTGAATTGATTGATTGATTGAACAAAAACATATATAACAATTCATTAAGAAAATTACAATATATAGATATTTTAAAAGAACATGGAAATGGTAGAAAACAATAGAGAAATCATTTACGTTTGTTGTATCAATAAAACAAACAAACAAATAAAAAACAATTAACAACAATATATTGCAATATCAAATGTATATATAAAAAAATGAAGTAGAGGAGTAAATAAAAGACAGAGTGTGAGTTACATCTGTTATGTGTTGTTGTGGTTGTCTCTTAGGCTGTGACATGCACTGATGTATCCTGCAGCTTCTATGGCCATGACACTATTTTCTCCAAGTAGATGTTGTATTTTATTTTAGGTAATTTCACCAACTGATCATTTTCTCTCTCTTCATTGCAGGGGACATCAGAGCCATGGCAACTGCTCAGTCTGCTGTAACGTTTGCAGTGTGCATCCTCATGATAACAGAGCTGATACTTGCCAAGAAGGACTACTATGATATACTGGGAGTGCCTAAAGACGCTACTGAGAGACAGATAAAAAAAGCTTTCCACAAGCTTGCAATGAAACATCACCCAGATAAAAACAAGAGCCCGGACGCTGAAGTGAGATTCAGAGAAATTGCTGAAGGTAAAGTTGATTCTTTCTCATTTTGTGTGTGTGAAAAATGTATTGTTTCTGGACACACTGGAATAATCTTCTTATTTCTAATGTAATATTTTGTCCAGCGTGGAGATGAAAGTATTGTTTAGTCTGTCTCCATTTCAATTCAAAAACTCTGGAGGATAAATATGTCTGAGCTTGCACATTACCATATATTACACCTTAGTTAGGCCTTTGTTGATGAGATACAGTACTGAGCTTCTCCAGCCTTACCTTAATTTTGTCTCTGTTTGTGCAGCTTATGAAACTTTATCAGATGAAACCAGAAGAAGAGACTATGACCAGTTTGGTGACAGCTCTGCATACTTCGCTGGGGAGACGCAAGGCAGACATAGACAGGGCGCCCACCAACCTTTCAGCTTCAACTTCAATGACATTTTCAAGGACTTTGACATCTACAGCCAGAACAGGCACGCCCGTCACCGGAGACATTTTGACGAACACTCCAGGTCCCACAAGGAGTCCCACAATAGACACAAGAGACACTTTCAAGGAGGTTTTGGAGCAGGTGTCTTTGATGACATGTATGACGACATAGAGAGAATGTTTACCTTCGATAGACACGCCAAACAGACTGACAACACGTTTCATGGTGCATCAAAACAACACTGTAGAACAGTGACGCAGCGCAGAGGAAATATGGTAACCACATACACAGACTGTACCGCATCTTAAGATACAATACTGTTGTATTGATTTGGTAACGGAAAGCCACTTGGTTCAAATCATGTGAAATTTGAGCAGTGACATTGATATCTGACATTCAGGCACAGAATGATTTGAACAGTGACACTCAGTTTACTTAGCTTAGGTCTAAATTCAAATAAGCTATGTTGTTTTTTTCAAACTATTCCTTGTGTGTGCTCATGGACTTTTACATGATTGTAGTAGTTTTACACTTATTGTTGAAATAAGCTGACAGGGTGTATTTTGTCAGTATTTTTTAAGCACCTTCTTTGATATTAGAATTTTCCTCTTTGGAAAAATAAAACTGAATTAGGCACAGGAATACCCATGTGTCAGCTCACCACTAGTTCACTACTTCCACCATGTTATTTTGTATAGATGTTAGTTTCTTTTGTGTAGGTTTTGCCATTGTGGGTCTCAAAACACAACTGAAAGTGGAAACAATAGCAGCAGCCATTGGAGTTTTGCTTATGGTTGTCAAATGGGGAGCAACAGAAATCTGTGACCTTCCACATGTCGGCTTGTTAAACTGTTGTTTGTGCTACATCTTGTTGAAATATTCATGTACTCTACACTGCCAGTCACATTTTTTTTTGAACATCATATATTTCAGAATTTGTGGTTAAATCTCCATCAGTGCAATTGTAAAGTGATTGTAAACATCTGTAAAGTAGAACATTTAATTTTAGTACATAGAGAAATGTTCATGACTCTAGGCTTTCAATTAATACAATTAAATGTGAAGCCCACAATGTCCTTTTCTTTTTGGTGTTTGTGGTATTTTGTGCACTTCATGTTGGCAGAGGACATCTAGATTGAGACTATCTTTAATACAAAAAAAGTCACAACCATTTCTGAATCACACTTGTACTAATATTTAGATGTGTCTAGATGAGTATTGAATCTGAACTTACAATTACAATGCTTGAAATTTAACCAGAAAGCCTTAAATATAGCTTTTTAAAAACTTTTGACTGGCATTCATGACTTCAAATTGTACTAATCACAAGGTTTATTGTTTTATTTTTTTTAATGGAGCGTGCAACCATGTAAAATAATGCATTTTTTTTACATCCTCACTGACATGAAGTGTAAGAATACTGCAGTACAATGCTGTATGTATAAGTGCATACAAGCATCCATGTTCAACACATTTTCTGAATCTGGTGATGGCTACTCACCACTAGTCGATGAAACTCCCAGTACATACTGTTTTCCTTGCATATCATCTGTTACCTTTTATCTTTAAACCTAGTTACAGTGACGTGTTCATTTTACATTGTAGTGTAGTAGTCTATAATGTTAGTGTAAATATTCAATGGCACTTTTTGTATAAAATGTGTTTCGAGAAATAAAAAGTAAACTGAGCTTCTTTCTGTCTACTTTTTTTATGTTGTGTAAGAGCGAGAATGTTCATTCATATTCTACATACTGTAAGATAACCAAAATCTGGCATAATATATGGGCATATTCCATCTTTAATGAAAATTTTGTAGCATTATATACTGTATGCACTGTTTTACTTTGAACATAACTGTGTAATGATAGCCTACTACAGTTACTTGTGAGTCAAAAACAGACAGATCACAGCTTACTATATGTTTACCAAATATATGTGTTAAACTGATGGCTAATTCACTGTTATATATATATATACTGTAAAGTTCCAGTTTATGATAGACAGGAAGGCAATCCAGGCACTCCAAAATACTAAAACAAGTGGCAACAAGGAAGGAAATATGTTATAAGCCTTTATTGTAGTGGCTTAATCATTACAAAAGCCAACATGCTTTGACCACTGTAGGTCTTCATCAGGGCTTAAAAACAAACAGACAAAAGAATGTGGCCTCGCCTATATGGTATCGACAACCAATTGGGAGGCAATCACATGATCACCATTATACTACCAAATATTATACAAAATGTCATGAAGAAATAACACAGAAACAAATAATTTATGTACATCATCAATGCATAATACTCCTAGTTTTTAACATAGGCTGACAAACAAACAAACATGGGAGCCTATACAGAGAGAAGAAAAAATACATATGTTTTACTTATTTAAAGAAAACAGGTAAAGTCTATAACCTCATTAAGACCAGGATACTTTAAAGGTCCCATATCATGCTCATTTTCAGGTTCATACTTGTATTTTATGTTTCTATTAGAACATGTTTGCATGCTGTAATGTTAAAAAAAAAACCCTCTATTTTCTGCATACTGAATATAATACCTGAATATGCCTGTATTTACCCTCTGTCTGAAACACTCTGCTTTAGCACATTTCAACGAAATTGCAACGGAATTGCATTGCTAGGCGACAGCAGGGGTCCATGTTTCTTCCTGTCCTCTGATGTCATTCACATACACTGCAACTGGAAATAAACTTGGACACATTTAGATTGTTTACCTCTAAATATTGCATATTTGTGACATCACAAATTACAGAAATCCTGACAGTTTGTTTCAAAGGCACAGTCTCTGAATATGGACTGTGTGTATTTCTCCTTGGATTGAGCGTGTCCATACTTTCACAGTAAATATATAGCACTTATATCTGCTTTATAGTAAAAAAGACCTGAGAGTCTCAATTTTTACAATTCAATTCAATTCAATATGCTTTATTGGCATGACTGTTAGGTGAACAATATTGCCAAAGCGTCAATTCAATAATAATAATAATAAAAAATAACAAAATAAAAACAAAAACATATATATACACATATATACAATTCATTAAGCAAATTACAATAAATAGATATTTTAAAAAGAACATGGAAATAGTAGAAAACAATAGAGAAATAATTTATGTTTGTTGTGTCAATAAAAAAACAAACAAATAAAAAACAGTTAACAACAATACATTGCAATCTCAAATATCAAATGTATATATAAAAAAATAAAAAATAAAAACATGGAGTAGAGGAGTAAATAAAAGGCAAAGTGTGAGTTACATCTGTTATGTGTTGTTGTTGTTGTTGTTGTGGTTGTCTCTCAGGCTGACATGCACTGACATATCCTGCAGCTTCTATGGCGATGACACTATTTTCTCCAAGTAGATGTTGTATTTTATTTTGGTCAGAGAGGGAATCAAAATCTTGGAGTTTACATTTAATTTTTGTACTATATGGGACCTTCAAGGTATCCAATCTATGGATCCAAAAAGTCTCCCTCTGGTAAAGTTTTTATTCCAGTTTATGTCCATACTTTTGTCAACCAAAAATTTGCCCGTTAGCTAATTTCCCTGAAGCTAAGCCAAGCCTGTATTAGTAAAGCCTGCATTCATGGATTTGACATATAGAAAAATATTTTGGTACTCACCTTAGTTACGGTTGCGTAGAGGAAAAAATGTGCATCTGTCTTTTCATTGGTCGAACACGAATGTGACGTCACTCATAGGAAATGTAGTTCAGCGAAACGTCAAACCCCCGAGCACAGGAATGTTGAGCAACACTCTAAAAAACTACATCTCCCATGATTCAACTCTGAGCAACTGTTAGTGCGCAGTCGTTGGTAGATCCAAAGAGACGCCAGTATCATTCAGCCGAGAGACATTGAATGACTTTGTCCCCCTGTGTAGCAGGGTAAAGAAACTTTGACAGCTCCGGGAGTCACATCGGAGCTCACATGGAGGCCCTCATACCGGTCATAAACAAACTCCAGGATGTGTTTAACACGGTGGGAGCAGACATCATCCAGCTGCCGCAGATAGTTGTCGTGGGAACGCAGGTGAGAAACGTCACTCTGGTTTAACAGCTAGCAGGTTAGCCTGCGACAACTTATTGTTGTGGCTGCCCTGCTCTCTAAATCTCAGTTTTTCTTTCGGTTTCATGCAGATGTGTTGTTAGTAGAAATACCAGTATAGTCTGATCTTCCATAAGCTTCGCGTTGTTTAAATCTAAGCTAACTCACTTAGCAGCTAAGTTAGCGTTAGCTACATGTGATCTCACTCATAAACTCAACCTAGCTAGCTAGAGTTGGCAGTTATCCACATAACTAGCCTTCAGATCACTATCCTAAAAATACATTGCATATGGGTTATCAAACATAATGCAATCCTCTCTTCATACTAACAAGCATCTATATGAAAACATGATTTGCTATGTTGTGTCTTAAAAATATTAGTATTCTATTGTTAATAGAAACAGTATAAACTTCTCTCAGTTGCCAGCTTATCAGACACACCTAGCTACAACTAATGTTGGTTAATATAACATGTAAGCCCTGCAATAAATCCTGCCTTCATAAAGGTTATATGTTCAGTTTTAGTTCCAGGTTTAATATATTATTAGTGATATATGTAGTCTACCCTCATATATATATAT